>JAFVLL020010171.1:84531-128125 GCA_021397915.2 Tor tambroides
TATATATATAATGAATAAATTAAATAATAAAATTGTAATAAAATAACTCAATTTCTGAACAAGTAACCAAATTTGTGACACTGTGTCTAACCTGTATGGGTAGATTGTCTATAAGAGAGATGATGCCGAAGATGACAAGCAGAATGTTAGTAAGGATAAAAGCTCTGATGGCGTTGGTGAGTTTCTGGATCTTTCTGTCCCTATTTGGAGGCCCGGAGGGACTGAAGAAAACAACGAAAGGGAAAAGGTAACCATGTAACTGACATATCAAAGTAACATTTCTCTCCTTCTCTTTCACCACCTTCACCTTTTTTCTCCCTCTGCTGAATTCACCACGTCCTCACACTCCTTCATTCTCCAGTCCATGATGTAGCCAATCAGAGGACAGGAGACCAGGCAGAGCAGCTGAAGAGTGCCAAAGATGGACGAGTAGAGATTCACTATAACACACACGCACGCACAACTCTCTTTGTATTCTGTCCACTATACAAGCACTTCCCAATAATGTTGCCATATAATCATGATATTGCACTGCCTGATACTTATGCTGGTACATTACATATTAAACCAAATAAATGATACTAGATTTTTTTTATCAGAAGTAATATAACTTTAGCTAGACATTTTGAAACTTTTACCAACTGGTGTGAAGGTGGGAAAAAAAAAAAAAGTGAAATGTCTTGCTTGATTGTGCTCCCTGGTTTGATATTTTGTTTTCTAATGTAATATCACTGATACATTAAAGGGACAGTTCACCCAAAAATGAAACTTTCTGTCATCATTTACTCACCCTCCACTTGTTCCAAACCTGTATGTGTTTCTTTCTTCTGCTGAACGCAAAATCAGATGTTTTGAAGAATGCTGGCACTATGGAAGTCAATGGCTACCGTCAACTGTTTGTTCATTGAAATTCTTCAAAACATTGTATTTTGTTTGTTTTGGAAGAAGTGGAAGGTGAGTAAATGATGATAGAAATGTCATTTTTGAGTGAACTATCCCTTCAAGTGTGTAATAATGTCCAAATATCTTTTTGTTACAAAACCAATATACACATATTGGTTTGGTGAAAATATGACTTTTCTTACCTTTCTCCTCTGCCTCCTTCACCAACTCCTCTGAGGCTAAACAGACGCAAACAGGCGGTGAAAATAATGCAATATGAAGCCAATTTAACCTAATAACTTTACAACCCACTTACAAACACCCACCACGAACACATGCTTCTGCAAAACTATAGCAAACGCCTGTAAGCTTGTGCTAATTACATTTACCCAAAGTTATCAAAACATATTTTGAAGAGCAGATATTTTTCTTTCACAATTTTCAGTTTTATTAAAAACAAATGGTTGAAATGTTTAGCTGATACTCACGATTAGGGTCACCATGGGTAACCAGGAACTCCAACATCTTAGTCATGGCACCCATGAAAAAAATGACACGGAGCTGGGTCATCGCCATTGTAATGATGCTCCACAGGAAAATAGGTGAGCACACAGAACGATAAAAGGGAGGGGATCCTGCTGTCCCAAGAAATAAATTGATAACATAAGATTATTTAATTATTCTTTGGTATTTCTGTAGACAGTGTTTGTGAGACTTGCCCTGGCTCGGTGCAGCTGTTCCATCACTGGGTGCTTCGTCAGTGGAAGGTTGTTTTTTGGTCACCTCTTGCTCTTTAGGAGTCTCCTGAGTGAAAGAACTTTCTTCAGTCATCTTTTGGTCCACTACTTCATCTCTCAACTTCACCATTGCACTGTGAAGTAAAGAGTAACAGAAATTCATGTACAGTTTTACAATAATAAACACAATTGTTTGTGTACATATTGTGTAAGCTGTATATTTATACTGTTACATTCTTTTGATACTGTTGTTCAAAAGTTTGGGGGCAATGTTTTTTTTAAAGTCTCTTACACTCACCAAGGCTGCATTTATTTGATCAAGAATACAACAAAACAGTAATATTATGAAATGTATGAGACTTTAAACTAACTGTTTTCTATTTGTAAAATATGATTTATTCCTGTGATGGCAAAGCTGAATTTTCAGCATCATTACTCCAGTCTTCAGTGTCACATGATCCTTCAGAAATCATTCTAATATGCTGATTTGGTGCTTAAAACATCACAGTGTCATCAGTAATACTTGTTTTCAGGATTTTGGATGAATAGAATGTTCAAAGGACAGCTTTTGAAATAGAAATCTTTTGTAATATTATGTATTATTAAGTCTTTACTGTCACTTTTGATCAATTTAATGCATCCTTGCTAAATAAAAGTATTAATTTCTTAAATCAAAAAACTTACTGACTCCATACTTTAGAATGCTAGTATATTAACATGTGTAAATGTAATATAGCATATAGGGTATGTATTTGGCATGTACTGACGCGTATCTGATGTCCTCAGGGCCAGGAAAAGATTCTCCCGGCCAATTAATAAAGCAGTTGAGGAAGACGAGGCAGGCACACCCTGCCCACACCCAGAATATAACAGAAAATGAGACGCCCACATCATAGATCAGCTAGAGGACAAGACAGACAGAGGACATTCATGTTTATATGCTACACTGCAAGACAAACATATTTGTGCATAATGTCCAAATACAAATAAGTTGTTTGATCTTGTTTGTAATTTAAAAATCTCTACCTTGACTCCTGGAAAGGTCACAGCAGAGGAGGCGTACGAGCCAATCATGAGTGATAAAATCGTAGACCGCACATTTCCAAAAATATTTGGCAACTGAGAACATCAAACATGAAGAAAAGAATCATAAATGAATATACTAATGCATGTATTCAAACTGTTACCTTTGTTTATTGCCACTAGAGAGCATTATGAGCTTGAAGTTACAAATAGCCTTCAGACACACAACATGTGAAGACACAGCTCCTCATGTAGCGATGTTATAGCCTGTAGAGTTTCATATATGTGGGTGTTTGCTACTGCTTATACTTAAAAAGTTTGATGATGATATGTATATCAATAAATAAATGTAGAATTTAATTGATTTATTACTTAAATTATTATATATCATTGCTTTTACTATATTTGTCATTGTACATTAAATTATATGCAAAAACAAATAAATAAAATCATATAAATTAATCAATTTCTAATTATATATGTATCATGTTTAATATGTAATTATATTATATAATATATAATTATTTTTCAATACATAAATGCATATATACATACACAGGCTAAAAAAGTAAAAATCAGGCATATGCTACTGCAAGTGTTGCACTTGTTTGTTATTTAACAACCATTCTACCCATCTTTCTTTCTCTCTGAATTTAAACCAAAAGTTCCATACACTGTTTAGAAAAAGAATTACAAAGCTGTCACTGGGTCAGTACTCTAAGGTACAAAAGCTGAAAGAAAATAATCTTTGTACCTTATTTAACCATAAATGGTACATATTAGTACCTTAAAGGTACATATTAGTACTTTGAAAGTACATACCTTTTGAAAGGGTATTGCCCCAGTGACAGTTTTGTACCTTTTTTCTGAGTGTATAATTGCCTCTGATTTATTTAAATCATTTAGCATAGCATGATATATTTGTGGGTATGATAAAATGCTGAGCTAAGCATACTCCTGTGCTGCTGTGCCAACAGTGCTCTACCACTCCAAGCAGATAAACACACACACACACCAGACAGAACTCAAACACAAACAAACATAGATGTCCCTATTCAGACTGACGCAAACACAAACAGTTCATTGCCAGCTCTTAAATATAACCCTACTATTTTAGCATATAAATATAAATTGCTGAAATGAAATACTTTCAGGAAGCTGACATGTCCTTCAGTGTGACATGCGATACTCCATCTAAAACTATTTAAAACAGCAGTTTGCTAGTTTGTTTATACTATACATGCAGTTCATATACAGTACATGCAGAGCTCATATAAAAACATGATTCAGGTTTTTATCTAAGTTCAGCTCAGGAGGGGTGTGTGTGTGTGTGTGTGTGTGTGTGTGTGTGTGCGCGCGCGCCAGTATGGAACTATGAAATTTGACAGTCAGGACAGTAAACACACAAAGATCACAGATACACAGAGAGAAGATATGGGACAGAAAGAGGAGGGTGGAAGAGTTCAGTGCGGTTGATAAACTAAAATGGGGACATTGTGGCAATGTTTGCATGTTTTTAAGAAAAAATGATGTAACTGGCAAATAATGTATCACATCTACAAATCAAGCACAAAACTATCATGAAACACAGTTTCCACTTTAAAATCCTCTTTTCATCATACAGTCAAATCCAGATTGATAAAATCCATACACATTTTCCTTGCTGAATATATTCAGATCTTTGTTAGACTATGGTCAAATGGTCATTTTAATAGTAAAATTGAAAATAAAATGGTTTGTGAACTTTGGGATGGCACAAATGCCCATATACATAAATGAAGTCAGTTACAAAATATAATCCAGGTATGAATTCATCATAGTAATACATTTATGGTATTTTATTTGGTGGTGTAAAAATAAGGGGGACACGTGAGGGAAAGCAAGGGCAGTGCACGTTATGTTGGGAGACGGTGGGCTTGGTGGAGCAGAGGGCGTGAAGACAGACCTGTGCTGTGATTGGCTGAGATCAGCATGCCAGACTGTAGAGTGAGGAGATGGAAAACATGTGCAGCACTGAAGTGATCAGCAACAGACAAGAGCGGGAGCAGTAACTCTCATGCAAGAAATTGACATCTTATATGCATAACAAGAAATGCAACAATCACATGTTATGACATTATGTAATGAGAAGTAGTATTCAAATGTTTAATAGCAATTATGCAAAATAAGCGTAGCCAAAAGGCGTCATACTTACATTATACCTTACACATGTCCACAAACATGCATACATAAACTACCCTAACTACTCTCAGATGCACACACACACACTTACCAAGTATGCATACTGACATTTTAAAATCACTTAAAATGGTCACTAAGGCTCTATTTATTTGAACATAGTAAAACAGTAATATTGTAAAGTGTATTAGAATTTAAAATAACTGTTTTCTATTTTAATATATATTTAAAATGTAAGTTCTTCCTGTCACGGCAAAAGCTGCATTTTCAGTGTTCAATGTTGACCAGTTTATGCAGCTTAATATTTTGTGAAAACCTATGCCAGGATTCTTTGATGAATAGAAAATTAGAAAAAAACAATATTTATTTGAAATGCACTCTTGCTGAAAAAAAGTATTATTATTATTTTTATTTTTAAATCTTATTAACTTTTAAGTGGTAGAGTACTGCAGTTTTCACAAAAATATGAAGCAACAAAACCTGTTTTCAACATTCATAATCAAACAACTGCCATCACAGAAAATGTTTTTTAAAAAATATATAAAATAGAAAACAGTTATTTTAAATTGTGATAATATACCTTTCAGAAACATTATTTTTAAAAAACAAAATGAATGGTTGTGTGTGTGTGTGTGTGTGTATAAACACACACACGCACACACATTTAAACACCAATAGAGCGTTAAATGTCAACATGACCACCACCCACTGACAAAATAATTAAACTGTACTGAAATACATTAAAACTTCAATAGGATCTCAAAATATAGAACAGGTCAAATGGCAAATTTGCATAGCTATCACTATGATAGTTATCTTGGGTATATATAAGATGAATTGACATGAGCACCATATATATGAGTGAAAATGCTAATGTAAGTCAGTCTTCTTTTAATGTGTATTTTATATTTGTGTGTACATGAGTACATGTGTGTCTCACTGTTAGTGAAGTGAAGGTTAGACAGATTCCTCCAAACCCATTCATGGACACAGCAATAAATATGAGAGCTGATAACACTGTAAAAGAAAAGAAGAAACAATGCCTTCATTACATATAAAACATTAAATACACAGATTAACTAATTACTGGCCTGTGAAATTATTTAGCTATGTGTGTGTACATGTGTATATATAATTTCATTTATATTTCTACAGTATATGCTTTATATATATATATATATATATATATATATAGTACTTTGGTTCTGACTGTGGAACACCTGAAACCATCAAATGTGGCTTAATACTGACCTTTTGGATCATAAGATGCTACTGCAATCAAAGCCATGGAGAATGCAAAACATGAACTACAAGAGTCATAAAAACAGAGAGTTGGTGGAAGTGACCAAGATGTGGGTTGCAGGGCATAAGTAGTGTTGAAAGTACAGTAGGGATTCATGCTGACAAACTTTGTCAAGCCAACGTTCAACTTTAGTTTTGGGGAATGTTGTTTTTCTAGTTTTATACTGATAGCTGTATGTCTCTCACCTGCCAAACAATCTGATTGGACGTGGTCCAAACTTGTCCATCAGGACACCAAGTGGCAGAGTGGCCGCGCTGATGATGAAAGAGCCAATCGTAAAGCCCAGATTCAGAATCTCCTCCTGCTCAATACAGCTCAGCCAAACCGTCGGTTCTGTTAAACTCACATTAGTGTGAGCCTCTGTCACATTCTCTAATAGTATCATAAGAAGAATTAGATACTTTAAAGCTCTGCATGTTGCAGTTTTATAAAACTGCTCCGTCAGTGTCAGTGTGGATGTCTTCCAATCATGTACCTGTACACAGGTGTGAGTAGAAGCCCTCATTCTTCAGCATGATAAGAAGGGAGCCCCAACCCAGCAATACAGCAGAGAAGAGCAGGTTTTCTATGATTGAAGTGACAGCCATCCACCAGCGCCTCCTGTAGGCCTGCGAGAGCGACGGAGCCATTGTTCTGGAGAATGAAAGAAACCACAGGAAGGATAAAGTCTACTCGATGCTACATGATTTTAATACAAATATTCAATATTGTACAATCAGAACAGGGCTTCTTAATTCATAAATACAAAATGACATCAGAAGAGGCAGAGACATCTTTCTTTCTTCGATAAAGCTAATGCAACACAAAACATTCAAACACTTAATTTCCTTAAAATGGAAAATTTGATGATCTACAATTTCAGCCCAAATTTATACACAAAACATTCATAAAATCAACTGCCTGCATCTGAGACTCATTCATGCTTGAATGTGTACTGAAGACCACAAATGTGAATGTAAACAGGTATGAATAGACACCTTCTTTTCACACCATGAACCCACAGTCATTCAGGACACCAAGGTTCATTCATCTATTGCTTGTGTGTGAACAGCCAAAATGAGAAGAATTCAGGGGGAAAAGTATGAAACAAGACTGTTACAAATTTATGTCAAGACTTGTCCTCTTTGTTCAGTACATTCTTGAACAGCATGTCTACAGCATGTTGCAGATTGAAATGGGAGACTGTGAATTAAGACGGAGTGCATCTCCCAAATGATTGCACAATCTTCTAATATCTTGCTTCTATAAAATCTGTGAGTTTATATGTGATTTATATCTGTTTATGTTTTGAACGCAACTTTTTATACTTATCACATGGATAAAAGTATTTTTATTATGCATAGAGCACATGTCCACACACCCCCTGTCCTGCTGACACCAGAAATAGTCACAGACACTCATGGCACACCCTGAGCATCACCGGTGTGACTGATTTCACCAACACATTGAATAAATATTGCAGTAATATGGACTCCTGCTGTAAAGTGTATCCATTCTGGATCATTCATGTCAGACAAATACTGTAATTCATTGCATAAAACAATGTAAGAATTTCCCAATCTAACTACAAACTCCTAACTGAATATTATCGACAGAATTGAAGATATTTATTAACTGTATGATATATTTATTAACTGTTCATGCACAAAAGTTTATTCAGCATACTGAGAGTTTTTTCTATTCGAACAGAAAACAGAGCTCCATTCAAACAGTTCCCTGTTAAGCATGTGTGCACTTTTTACTGATATAGTGATGTAACTTATGATATAGTGATGTAACTTATAATTACATATTTCTATCATGAAACACCACAAATATGTTGCAGATCCAAGCAGTGATTCCTGCACCACTTTATACAGTGTGACCTTGCAGTCTGATTCATGAAACAACTAGTAAGAGTCTGTAGTTTTAATGAATCATTCAAAAAGACTCACAAATTCAGGAGTTAATGGTTTGAATCAGTCTGATGAACCTATCACTGAATCGATCAGGGATTCTTTTGTTACACCTACTACCAATCACTTATTGAACTGCAACCATGGACCATCATGACACATGAAAGCTATTTAAAAACTGTTATGTAAATTATTTTTCATAACTTACATAAGTGTTGATGAGAAGCACAACCTCTGTATTTTTGTTGTAATTTGAGTCTTGACATTGAATACAACATTTTATGTCCCTGGTGCAGCTTAACCCCAAGACTTCATTTTTCCACACTGTAACAAGTGTTTAACAGATTTCCCATGCTTCCTCTGAGATTTCTAAATATACAAAAACGCTTTTTTAACACAACGAAACTTGGCGGGAAAAAATTGAGAGGGATAAGCTTTTTGAGCGCACACGAACCGTTTTTCGAGGGAAACGTTTGGAGTGAACGTTTTGCTTTTTCTCAAGGGAATGCAAAAGATTGAGATATTTATTTTGTTCCATCACCGTGTCGCTTTATAGGCTCCGTACCTTATTAAGAAAAAAATATTTAATTAATTGTGCGACGACTTATAGGCTATACTGCTGAAATGGTGCTTCCACTCAAGACGAGATGAACTGAGTTTCAAAGGGTCAAAAGCCTCCACACACACACACGTCCTGTTTGCTATCCTTGTGGGGACTCTCCATAGGCGTTAGGTTTTTCTGCTAACGCCTTAGCAGAAAAGTTTCCTGTAAGGTTTTCCCACCCCTTACAGGAAACTTAATGCATTTTTAGATTTTCAAAAAAGTTCATTGTGTATGATTTATGAGCTTGTTTACCCGTGGGGACCTCAATTTAGGTCCCCACTGTGACACAAGTCCCCATGAGTCTGTGTGTATTCAGGTTTAAGTCCCCACCGGAATATAAAAACAGGTATATACACACACACACACACACACAGCTGTTTCCTTCACACTGACTGCAGCTGCTACCGCGTGCTCAGCAGCTCACTGCAAGTGCCGCGTGCGCACTTCAGTTTCCTAAAGGAAAAAACACACCACCCGCACATGAGACCATTGATAATTGCCTAACAGCTGTAAGGTAATTTAATGAATACTACAGGCAATAATGTTCATTATTGCACTGGACTGTGTAATTTGACACGTGTTTGTAAATGAATGTCATAAAATTGGAATGCTCTAAAAAGCACGCCCCAAACACAATTTGCTTATAAAAACATCATGTACAATAAAGATCAAAAAGCTAACGCAGTCACAGCTTTTACTTAGTCATTTACAAAATAAGTTTCCTTATGCCACAAAAGTACAGTCGTTTTAGCAAATTAAGTGATTGAGAGAGAGAAAATGCATGTATGCATTTACAAATCTTAATAAACTGATTTAAAGAACATAACATTCATTTATCAACTTGGCACTTTAAACAAGTTTCCAAAATCTTGGAAACACAGAGAGTAGGCTAACTTACCACTGTCTTATGTACTGTTATTTATAGCAATGGCATATGTCTGGTTTTCCTCAGTGTTACTTATCCTTTCCAACTCGTAAGTGCAGCTATAATTTTGCGTTTTTCTGTTCGTGCACTCCAGGTTGTACTTATCCTTTTTGGTTTTTACAAACGTTTATGTCAAGTTTTGTATGCTCTTTCTCTCTCCCTGCTCGTTTTGTCTATAAATGGCTCTCGTCACTGACCCTCCTCCCCACCTTTCCAAACCAAACTCAAGGATGTTTCCCAAAGAGCACACGCGACTGGATTGTTAGTGCAGAAGCCTGTAAGATCATTCAGAGTGTCAGCGGCGCCCTCGTGTGGTCATGACCGCAAAAACTTACATTACCTGGATGTAGTGGGATTTTCCTTCTCCTAAATGAGGTTTAACATTTTAATGCTGCAAAATGCGTATCAAAGCTACCGTCATGGTGTGTTGGATGTTACAACTCTCTGAATCAGTCTTCGATTTCGTTTATTTGCTATCGTTAGCCTACCTGACCACAAGACTGTGGAAGAAGTAATCACTCAGTAAGTAGGATAAAACCGCAAAATTGTAGACATCAACAACGTTGCCGAGCGACGTACTGATAATAAGCGTTAAGGCCCGTTCACACCAAGCACGATAACTATAAAGATAACGATATTAGCGTCCACACCAGCGAACTATATCGTCTGTTTATTCTAAGCGCACGTGCGTCTGCAGCTTTAAATTCTCGAGCACATTATAGCAGGATGGATTCTGATTGGCTGTCAGTGTTTTAATCGTTCATCAGCTGGAAAAAAATCGTTCTGGGGTGCGTTTCCCAAAAGCATCGTTAGCCAACTATGGTCGCAAGTTCCGTCGTTACCAGCATAGTTCAACGATTAGGTGTTTCCCGAAACCATAGTTCAAACGAATGTTCGCAATCAGCGTCACAAACTTACGTGGTTGGAACTGCAGCTCTAGACCTGTGGTTAGAAGCATAGTTTCTTGTTAATAAGATATATGGGCTTAAATAAACATGCTCTTGGGCACAACAAGCAAGCTAACATGCAGTACTATCTAAATATAAAATGCATTTTAATTATGTATTTTTGCGCGTTCATTGTAAGCGCTGTTTTTGAAAAGTTGTGCGCCTAAGGGAATCCCGGAGTATGACGTAAGAGGGAATCCGCGATGAATCAAACATCAAATAAAGCAAAATGACAGGGAACAAAAAAAAAATCAGGTAGTCAGTATAGGTGCCATGTTCAGTATAGTAGCATCTTAGAGACCTCTAATCAGTTAAATAGCATAAGTTATTCCTCCACCACACGCGTGTGACGTCATTAACAATGGCCCTATGTTGTTGAACTAACGTGGTTCAAACGACGGAGATGCGACCGTGTTCGGGAAACAGTCGTGACTAGATAGTTCGGCTGTATCCGAAATCGCCCCCTATACCCTCAAATAGTGCACTATTTGAGGGGACAGCCATTTTAAGTGGTGTTCGAAACCATAGTGGATGTTCTCGAGTGCACTCATTCAATCCCACAATGCCGCAAAGCAGTGTGATGTACACTCAACGGCTAGAGATGACCCAGAATGCACTGTGAGAGTCACGTGCCAGTGAATTCCCGCGTCTCACCAGAAGATGGCGCCCGCAGCGCAGATCATCCATTCATTCATTTTTGGACAGCTCGTCACGGCGTAATACAGCATAATACAACACAGGTACAAAATTAATTGTGAATTGACTATTAGGGTTTATACATAATTTCCGTGACAGAGTTCAAGATAAATCCTTCAATCTTACTATTGGAGATGCCCGTTTCAAATGATTATTAAACAGCAAGCAAACTATGTAAAAGCGGCAGTCCTTCCGGTGCACTCAGTGTCCGAATTCACTCACTCGTTTTCATTCACTCCTTCAAGTGAACTGTATGAGTGGACTAATGTAGGGAATAGTGAATGAGGGTATAGGGGGCGATTTCGGATACAGCCTTCGTTTCCAAAACGATCGTACTATGGTGGTTAATAAGCGAGTTACGTCGTTGTTCGGGAAACGCACCCCTGGAAGTGATTCCAACGATATCGTTTCTCTGTGCCTTTATCGTTATAGTTGTGGTGTGGACGCTGCTATTCTTTAATACCGAGAACGATTTTTAGAACTATATCTTTATCGTTATCGTGCTTGGTGTGAACGGGGCTTTAGGCTATACGTTTTCGTAAAAAAACACTTTACAGAACATTAATGGGTAGACTTCATCAATCTATGTAGACCATGCCACCCTTGTGGCCTCACACCTGCTAACCTCATTTAAAATAATAATAATAATAATAATATTTCACTAGCAGTGACATTATTCATTGGAGCAAGACAATGCTGCTTTAGACCAGTTAATTCGAAAACGTTTTAATTAAGGCTCATGCTAATGCCACAAAAATGCTCCCTTCAGTAGTCAGGGCACTGATCAGAGAGTCGGCCATTTTAAAGGCTGTCTCAATCGCGAAATCCTTCCAGTGCACTGGAACGTTCGCTCCCTGAAAAATCCCACAATGCACCGCGAAAACTAGGGCGCATCGGCGCTCACTATGCTCCCTTACCGGGAATAACGTCACATTTCTGAAGCGTTAAACATAATCCACACGAACCAACTCGATAAATATAATGACACCCGATAGAAGATTTGAAAAGACAAAGCGTTTTTTCAACATAATTTGTATATTTCAACATAAACACACATCGCTTGACAGGTGAACACATTTATTTAACATTTATAATTAAAATTCGGCTGACATGTTGTAAGAACATGTAACAGAACGATGTGTTTAAAGAGAATAAAAAAATAGTATCAAAAAGATTGGTCCTGTCTGTTGTTTATTAATTCAAGCGGTGACGTTCTACAATGTTGTCCGTTGACGCTGTACGTAATCATGTCACTGGAATTCGAGTGATCACGGTCTCAACGTGCAGTTTTTTTGTTTTTATTTAAAGGATCCCCATTAGCTACAGCCATGCTGCAGCTATTCTTCCTGGGGTCCTGAAAAAAGTCATTAAAAATACAACAAGTAATTGGAAAAAGTAAATACACATACACATATACACCTACATATACACATATATATACACAAAATCAACATACATATGTACTCTCATACGGGCACGAAATATACACCTATAAAAACACATTCTTACACATACACCCATAAATATACCTACACATATTCATTTACACACATATTCACACATATATATAAATAAAATATAAACAGTCAAATGTATTATTAAAATACATTTAAAACATTTAAAACATTTAAAACGTCTCAACGTGCAGTGAGTCAGGGAACTTGCCAGTGACCAAATTCGTGTACACGATCTACTGATTCACGAGCTCGGGAGCTAGGGAGCTGATTGAGACGCACCCTGAGGCAAAGTCTGAAAGTAAAGCCCGCGTTGCTAATGCTAAATATGTGACAGTTGGCAACTCTTCTGTGACGCATACTGATTAATATAATTTACAGTAAGAAAACAGATGAAGTCACATTTGAAAAAAATGTTAAGCTGGTTATTGTGTAATACAGGAAAAACTCTAAAATAAACTTGATTTAATTCGATTTTTAAATGTTTGTTGTTCAACAGTGTTTAATAAAAAATGTGTCCTTCGTGTCTTTAACATACCAGCTCTCATAACTGTATATAGGCCTATAGGCTAAAACGTATGTATAAATATAGTCCATATATTATAGAACAGCCTTTCGTATTTTTTATTATGTTTGGAGGTTTTATTTTTATGGGGAAAAGCTGTTTGACTTTTTGGGGAAGTCAAGAAATAGGGGTAAATAAATGATGACAGTCTTCATTTGGATACTAAAGCCGACTTTTTGCATGCCTGGTGTATTGAGAAATTTTGTGGATTATTAATTTTCTTAACACTATAAAATGTATAAATCTTTTTTTTTATTATATAATTTGTGATGTATATATATATGTTTATATATATATATACATATATATATATCACATAAATAATATCACAATGCTTAAAATATTATGATTATAGGTAATTATAATGTTAAAAACCACATCATAAATAAGTAGCAATACTAGCAGAAGTTACTACTATATATTGTTAATATACAAAATGTATAATATATAATTAACCTTAGGGTTTAGGCTTAGGGTGAGTAATAAATGAGTATTGTTACTTTGCATGCCTGTAACTTTATATTTAGGATTTAGGAAAACAAATTAAAAATCAGATACTAGGAAAAAATAAATAAATAAATTGTCGACCATTAATCTGAATACAAGGGCAGACCATTCATATCCCCTATATGGAAATATGAATAGTATAAAACACAAAAAGAATATGTTCAGATACAAGTGCATTATACAAATGTACAATAAAAAATATGCAGTGCATTGCTGTACCATACAGTGATGTCAAAAGTGAAGACAATTTGTATTACGCAGCACTGTAAAATGTAACAAATGTGCTAACTCAATTCATTTTGTTGACTTTACATAAAGTGCTATTGTTTGTTTACCTTACTGATGTAGATCTATTAAATCTTACTATTTGTGCTAAAAGTCCTAGTTACTCAAATGTCCCTAGTTAAGGTTACATGATTTGTTTGAGTGCTGTGCAAGCCATGTGACCACTGACGTCATCAGGGTTTGGCTTGAGAATTTTCTGATCAACGGCCATCTTGTTTTGTGGAAGACCTCGGCTGATAAACAATAAAACTGGTGAGTATTTATACATATAAGTTTGAGTTTAATGTTAAGGAACTTGATTATATGATATTAAAGTCAAAGTTAATGGATTAATGGACATGTTTAATCCATCTCATGAACACTCGACAATAAACGCGGAACACACAACTATTACACATTATATCCATTCACCACACTCACTTATTTTATTTTCTCACTTCAAATCTGCACATACTTGACCTGTACATACATAATTGTCTATATTATATATTGTGTTTTTGCTGTTTTGTACATTGCCTGTTTGGATATTTGTATATTATTCTTTTATTATCTGTGTCTTGTCCTGTTGCTGTCTTTCTGTTGCACTGTGGAGCTTCTGTCACTACAACAAATTCCTCGTATGTGTAAACATACTTGGCCAATAAAGCTCATTCTGATTCTGATTCTGATGTTTTGTCGAATATAAAGTGTCAATATGTTATGTCATCTATATCACGCCTGGTAAATATATCCGCGCAGTGTTCAGTGTTTGAATTACTGACAAGTTAGAGAGATGAAGCACTGATGAATGGAGATTAAAGAACGGGACGTGCTTATTGATAATTTAAAAGTGCGTGGAAAGAAAACTGAGCTCGACACTCGCGCGACGGATCTCTGTGTGCGCGCGCTGATGCCTGTCAGCATTCAAGTTCAGAAATGTGGTCTGTTTCGCGGCATTTGAATGAAACGAAATAAACACACAGATATGTAAAATACCAATCTTTCTTAGTATTCACATAAACACAGTCGGTTATGTCTAAAATGAACGTGAACAGTTAGGAGAAAACAGATGTGGATCAGTATATTAGATTCTTTCTTCTTAAAGTGACAGCAGCCTAAATAAACCTGCTGTGGAATGTTATTAATGTTAATCAAACAAAAGATAAAGAGAAAATAACTCTTTAATAAATAACTGTCCTTTACTAAATAACTGTTGTAGCTTGAAAAGACTCTAATTCATGGAGTATTCTTTAATGGAATATATATATATATATATATATATATATGTGTGTGTGTGTGTGTATTTGTGTCATTTTAATGTTTTATTTATCTATGCTTTTGTTTTCCTTCAATCCAGTTAATAATTGCTATCCTTGTGTTTTTTTAGGAAAGAGATTTTTGTGACAACTTTGCACAACAGTTTGGAGATGTTATCACGTCACAAAAGTAAGTACTTACAGTCTTGTATATAGGTATATATTTATGGTCAGTTAGGTTTTATCTGCTGTTCTTCATGAATTAACTGAGTTGTTTTTATCTGCACCATCATATTGTGGACCCGTACCTGCTGGATTAATATGAAATTGGGGAGATACGAATGGCGATTCCAAAGCAATACATATGAGGTTAGTTTCTTTAATATAATACAAAGTGCATGAGTGAAAATTATGCTAAAGATATTGATCATTAATGTGTTTTTGTTGTTCTACAACTAATCACAGTTCTTTTTCTCAAAATCTCTTAATCCTGGCAGGAAAATCAGAGGAGAAAAACTTGGAGAAGGTATGTCATGACTTTGCTTGACATAAAAGGATGTTTTAAATTCCCAAAAATGAAAATTATCTGTTTATTTATTCATTCTCATACTGTCCCAGATATGTCTTTTTCTTCAGATGAACACAAACAAGAAGAAAAATAATCCCATCACTGTGAGTCCATTTAATGCAAGACAATGGGACCCTTAAAGTTAATGCTTCAAAAACGAGAGAGATGTTGTGAAGATGTCTTTAGTAGATATTTATTCCTCCACTGGGCTCATATGAATTACTGTCACAATTACTGTGCGTGTTTTTTTTTAAAGCATCAAATATGGACTCACAGAGATTGATTATTTTTCTAAAAATCGTTGTATTTATCAGAAGAAAGTAATATACATGGAGGTTAGCATGAGGGTGATAAATGATAAGAGAATTTTAATTTTTAGAAGGACTACCTCATTAAATTAAATGGATTGTCAGCAAATTAAAAACAATAAATAAGACATTCTTTACACATACAGAATAACATGGAATCTCATTTTATATACTCTTCCCTCTTTACAGGAAACTGAGGTTACGTCTCCATGGCATTCCTGTCCTGCTTGGGCACAACATGGAGAGGAAAGTTCTTGCGTGTTTATTTTCATGTTTTCTCTTGATTCAGCTATTGTGTTTACTTGATGACACAAGTTGACATTGCAATACATGTCAAAGGAGTTAGACAGTATGAGCAAATGTTTTTGTTACTATGTAAGTTAAAGTATATTGAGTGTGTGTTCTTTTTTGTTTGTTTTAATGTGCTCAGGGAATATTATTCTTCGTAAATGCTCATTTGTTGGTTTTGATTGCTTCTATTGTCCTCATTTGTAAGTCATTTTGGATAAAAGCATCTGCTAAATGACTAAATGTAAATGTACAACTCTTAACATTTAATTTGGGATTTTTTTCTGATTCAAGCATTGTTAATGAACAATTATTACAAATTACCATGTTGATTTACATTTGTTTTCTGCATTTTGAAAAATAAATGTTTTGAAATGTGAATGGAGAACTGTTTTTTTTTTAACTAGGTATAGCTATTCTCAGTGTTCCTCATATCACAGATTCATTTAAGTTAACTAAACTTAAATGGCTTAAGTAAATAGGACTTAAATTAAGCAAGGAATACTTTTAATATATTAATAAATAAGACTTAAATTACACTTAATTAAATTAAGATTACTTAATTGAATTAAGGCAACGAGTTTGCACAATGTAAACTTAAATTACTTTTTACAGAAAATAATTGGGCTTCTTCAAGGACAAAAGAAAGATCTGAAAGGAACCTCAAATAGAATGTCTTCTTGTAATTTTTGTACCATCCAAAATGTGTCAGGAAATCTAGTATCTTGTTTCAAATAGAAATACATGAGCCCAATTTTCTTATTGGGAAGAATCAGTAACAAGAATCTTAATAAAGTTGACTAATCATCCAAATGTTCTACCACAATATGTAGTGCCAGAAATCATCGACTAACCTGTTGGAGCAGTTACATGTCAACTGTAATGGGTCAAGGTTCCTGGAAAGCTATCCCAGAATTACAACATTACTAAAGGATTCCCTAGAGGAGGTGACAAGCAGTGATCATAACAGGAAGGCTCAGAAATTCTAATGAAATAACAATAACGTTGAGACATGTCCAATCAATCTTCACGCACACCCACAAAAAATCCACGTACACTTTCTAGGTGGGCGAGACGGCCGATGACTTCAGAAGTTTTGAGGCCACTGCTGGAAGTTTGTGATGGAAGGGGACAGGACCTCTAGATATATAAGATGGAGAATCGTGAACATTTGCAGAAGTCGTGGCACAGAGGAAGACCCAGAGTACCCAACTCTAAAACCCTGCCTGTGAAGACCTTAGACACAAACCAGCAAAGAGGATACAAGTAAGCCTTGATAAGATTAAGTACATGACTTAGTTTGTTTTCTGCTTTCTGTTGATGAGCAAGCATGATGCATTTTGTTTTACAGTGCGTTCTATGATTTTCGCCCTTCTACTGATGCTGTGTGTGAGATCTGGTAGATTTGCACCATATGGGAACCATACTTTGGACAAAAGGAGTCCAGAAAGCTGCAAAAATATAAGGCTGCAGGCTGACAGGATAATAGAAATGTTAATCAATGAAAATGTAAGTGCATGTGTGTCATAAATATTAGTCTGTTTTTGGTTGGTTTATAACCTAATGCTAATTCCATTTGTATATTTAGTTCACACCCACTCCAAGCACTACTATGTCTTCTGAAAATGAATGTGGAGCGGTAAGTTACTGGTTGACATTTTACTTTTGACTGTTTCTTTTAGCTATAGATTGGAAATGCTTAGCCACTGTACTGTATCTGATAAGATATGTTTGTTTGTTTTTTCTCAGGCCAAGTGTGCAGTTTTACAGAAACTTGGTGATTATTATAACTGTGAGGTGACTTTGCAGAAACATGGCAATAAAATCAAGAATGAAATTCAAGGCCTTATTGACAACTTTCAGGTAATGAAAAGTGTTATAGTTGGATGCAGTACATATGCAAATATTACACAAGATGAGTTACCACATTTCTTTGTATTTGCAGATGCTCAGATGCTCAGATGAAGAAAAAACATGCAATATATCAAATCCCTCGTGCCCCTGGGAAATTCAACAACTCTCTATGTGGGACAAAACTAAAGCGTTTGTGGATCAGGTCATTGGGGCGTGTTTACATACAATGCAACATGTGTGTCCTAAATTGTCTTAAAAATCCAGAAGTACTGTGAATATCCTGACATTTTTAAATGTATTTATTTATCATTTAATGTATGTTTTTTAATATGATATGTTTTACACCTTGTTTGTGCATCTGACATTTCCTCTTGTATAAATTGGAAATATGCTTTTTATTGTGATACATTTATTTCAATAAAGATTTTTTGAAAAAAAAGTTTTACATTTTGTTTACAGTAGTATTTATCTGATCTGAAAATGCTAAAAAAAAAAAAAAATACACAGCTAATGAATTTCAAATCAAGAGTTTATTTTCCATTTCATGAAGCAGTTTCCATTTCCCAGTTAATGAAACAGCGATGAAATGACAGTTATGGTATCAACTGTATGAACAACAAAATACTACAAAATTCAAAATGTATTCTTTTTCAAGAAATAGGAAATAAATCAAATCTAAATGACAGAAATAGAAAGAACAGGGTTTTTACTCTTTTATAAAGCTCCTTTTTGTGGAATGGTTTTCAATGACAAACAAACACTAAGACTCAGAGATGGATGATGGAAACAATGACATGAAATAAACTGATGATGAACATGAACCTGTCCCTTTTTTCCCCTGGAACTTGACACCTTGTTACGGAATTCAACTTAATCGCTCCCTGTTTTTCTCTGTTCTTAACAACAATTAATCATCAACCAATCCTGGAACTTCTTTTTTGGGCTCTGATCAGATGCTGTTGCCAAAAGTTTTCAGCATCCACCTGATGAGCAGAGTATAATGATCAGATACCTGATAATGATGTTTGGTCTTAAAAATTAATTGGCCCCTGGTCAGACGAGGGTCCTTTTAAAGGAGAAAAGGCAGGCAAAACAACTTTTCCCACCATACAGGCACAGCAATAAAACTAAAGCAGTCACATTGAAAATATTTCAGAAAATCCCCTCGTCATTTTGAAAGTAATGATTCAACGTGAGCATGAGCGCTCCAAAACCCCAGCCCCACAAAAAGGGAACGAGAGGGGTGATTGCACGCGTTTTGACTTGTATAAAGAGTTTTTTAGTTAAGCACAGTTTAGCTGGCATACCCGAATAAAAGATCACAAGCCACACGGTTTGAAGAATGTTTATAGTATTTCATAATTTAAAATTTAACGCATTGCTGAGTAGTAGGCATATAAGAGAGTGACAGTTTTCAAAAATAGTTACAGTTACAAAGCCGTTCCAGGTAAGATGCTGAAATGTTTTCTTTTTGTACTGTCACATGACTGTGGGAATCTGAGGAAGTTTAAATGAACGGCATGACAAAATAGAGATGATTGACATTGTGATTTGATAAAAACAAAACAAAAAAAAAAAACACTGGTTTGGGTACCAAAGAAATAATAAAAAGAAAATGCCAGAAAACATAAGCGTATTAAATTCTGCTAAAAAAAGATGTGCGTTTTATCCCAAGCAAGTGAGGTAACATCAAACAGATAACTAATGAAACTTGGTATTATTCCCCCCAGAGGTTAAAAAATAATAATTTTGTAACTTTCTTCTTGGTTTACTTATTTTTCGAACTTGCTTTGACTTAAAAACACCCCTAAACATTTAATGAAAATGTTTTAGGGTGCAACAAATTTAGCCTTCATTACAAATAAGAAATGCACATGAAAAAAGAATGAAATCAGGGATATGTGACAATATGTGGTTCAATTCTTCCACGAAAATAAGACTTTGACAGACATTTGCAGCGCTTATGGGGTGTTACAGCTACATTGCTTAAAAGGGAAGTGTGTCATTTCTGTCAATAGCGTACCAAACGTTTCCACTGTCTTTCGCAGATCAGTTAAAATGACAGTCCCGCTAAATTCGTGCCAACGGATGAGCCAATGTTGTCATGTCTCACCTGGTTGGGCTGCTTAAACAAATAGAAGGCATTTGGT
Organism: Tor tambroides; assembly: GCA_021397915.2. Lineage (NCBI taxonomy): Eukaryota > Metazoa > Chordata > Actinopteri > Cypriniformes > Cyprinidae > Tor > Tor tambroides. The sequence goes on from JAFVLL020010171.1 coordinate 104,936, forward strand.
GTCGCTAGTAATACAGAAATGACACACATATCCTTTAAAAAGCAACTAATTTTATAAAACTAAAATGAAAATTTTATTAAAATTTCAGGCTAAAATAAACACAGATGTATGTGTATTTTCAAAAAAATAAATAATACAAATAATAAAAAAAAACTAAAGAACAATTCAAAACCAGTGACACAAAGGTAAGTCGAAGAAGGTGGCCATGAGCACGAAACTTGCTATTTTATAAGACTGAATTCAATTTCCCTTCCTCTATCTGTCCCTAGCATTTCCCAGCATTCCTTTATCTGTGATTGTCCTGGTCCTGCTCTACATTTCATTCACACTTCTCTGCTTTTCACACTCAGCACCAAATTCGTTCTACATTGGATCCGTGCACTGCTTCTGTTCATTAGCCACTTTCCTGTCTGCCTCTCTCTCTGACTCAGACATACTCACACACGCACTCACACACATGCTCCTTCTTTCTAATCCCAGAAGATATTGGTAATGTCTGAGTCCAGGCTGAAGATCCAGACCAGCAATGGGCCAGAGATGAACACAAATGACCAGGACACACCCCTAAATGCCCGTTGCAGCTTGCCAATCACCCCACTGGCTGCATTTCCGTCCTCCTCCAGCTGCAGATCGCTGCCTGGCTCAATGTAGTTTCTGGCCAAGAACTTCAGGGCTTCATCCATTAAAATAACAGGCAGAGACATCTTGAGAACAGTCACCCACTGGGGCCAAGACAACGGCCGGATCTGAAATATGACCTACAGAGATAAACAGTAACAGACATAGCTATAGCTTACTGGAACGGTTCACTTAAAAATGAAAGTTCTGTCATCATTTACTCACCCTCAGATCATTCCAAACCCTCTGACTGACCTTCTTCCACAGAATACCAAGCAATTACATGTGCCAGTAAGTTTTTTTTATGCTACTAGAAGCTACTAAAGCAAAACAATAGCTTTGTGTAAGTCCCAAATACCTGATTTTCTCAGTTGCTCAAAAAGTTACCACATAGTCTCTGAGGATAAAGGTTTTTGGAATGACACACTAAAGTTCAAAAGGGGTCAATAATTTTTTTTTCTTAAAGAAATTAATACTTTTGTTCAGCAAGGATGCATTAAATTCATCTATAGTAACAGTAAAGACTTTTAAACTGTTACAAAAAAACTATTTCAAATAAAAGCAGTTCTTTTGCACTTTGTATTCATTAAATAATCCTGAACACCAAATCAGCATATTAAAATGATTTCTGAAGGATCATGTGACACTGAAGACTATAAAATAAATTGCATTTTAAAATACTTTTTTTTTTTTTTTTACAAAAGAAAACAGTTTTTTTTTTTAAGAAATTAAAACTTTAAATTTCTAGTAAATGATGTTCTATTAATGAAATAATCCTAAAAAAATGTATCACGGTTTCCACAAAAATAATAAGCAGCACTGTATTCAACATTGCTAATAATAAGGAATGTTTCTTGATCAGAAAGTCAGCATATTAGAATGATTTCTGAAGGATCATGTGACACTGAAGACTGGAGTAATGGCTGCTGAAAATTCAGCTTTGACATCACAGGAATAAATTACATTTTAAAATGTATTCAAATAGACAATAGCTATTTTAAATTGTAATAGTATTTCACAATATTACTGTTTTTACTGTATTGTGATCAAATAAATGCAGCATTGGTAAGTATAAAACTTTTGAATGGTACTATAAATAATGACAAATATCCATAAGGTAGGAGGGGATTATGATTTACTGTATTTCCCTCAGTCATTTCCTTATTTTTTTTGGGAAGCCTTTCATCATCAGTGAAATTAATAGCAAATCCATCATTTCCTGATAGATTCCTCCCAATGCCCAAGCATTTTCTAAGATTGTGCTGCATCATCTTTCCAAATCCTTGGGCACACAGATGCATACTTACAGGAAGAGGGTCCACATATAAGATGAGGAAGTGTAGGGCCATGGAGAGACAGATGGCTCCCACCAGCCAGGGGTTTGACCACGGTGGCATTTTTAGTAGAGACTGATTTTCTGACAAACTGAAACATATACACACAAAGACATTATGAGCAGTCCATGCTTCCCTGCTGTCTTAAAGGAGTAGTTCACTTCCAGAACAAAAATTTACAGATAATGTACTCACCCCCTTGTCATCCAAGACGTTCATGTCTTTCTTTCTTCAGTCGTAAAGAAATTATGTTTTTTGAGGAAAACATTCAGGAATTTTCTGCATATAATGGACTTCTATGGTGCCCGCGAGTTTGAACTTCCAAAATACAGTTTCAATGCAGCTTCAAACGGCTCTAAATGATCCCAGCTGAGGAAGAAGGGTCTTATCTAGCGAAACAATCGGTCGTTTTCTAAAAAAAAAAAGACAATTTATATAATTTTTAACCTCAAACGCTGGTCTTGTCTAGCTCTGTGTGAACTCTGTGCATTCCGGTTCAAGACAGTTAGGGTATGTCGAAAAACTCCCATCTCATTTTCTCCTCCAACTTCAAAATCGTTATAAATCGTCCTACATCGCTGTTTTACCTTTTTTTTTTATATAAAGGTTGTTTGACCTTCTTTGCATGTTCACTTTGTAAACACTGGGTCGGTACTTCTGCAGCAATGTAGAACGATTTTGAATTTGGAGGAGAAAATGAGATTGGAGTTTTTTGACATACCCTAACTGTTTGGAACGGGACTGCACAGTGTACGCATGCGCATTGCAGAGCTACACAAGACGAGCGTTTGAGGTTAAAAAGTATATAACTTTTTTTTTTTTTTTTAGCCCTTTGAAGCTGCACTGAAACTGCATTTTGGAAGTTCAAACTCACGGGCACCATAGATGTCCATTATATGGAGAAAATTCCAAAAATGTTTTCCTCAAAAAAACAATTTCTTTACGACTGAAGAAAGAAAGATATGAACATCTTGGATGACAAGGGGGTGAGTACAAACATAGATAAAATGATCTGCCATTTTCAGTACGATTACTGTTCAGACAAACTTATTGTTTCAAAATATAAATTACATTTACGATGTTTACTTAAAAGTTTTTTTTTTGGAAAGAAATGAAAACTTTCAATTTCCAGTAAATGATGTTCTATTCATTAAATAATCCTAAAAAAAGTAGCACGGTTTCCACAAAAATAATAAGCAGAACTGTATTCAACATTGCAAATAGTAAGGAATGTTTAGAATGATTTCTGAAGGATCATGTGACACTGAAGACAGGATTAATGATGCTGAAAATTCAGCTTTGCAATCACAGGAATAAATTACATTTTCAAATATATTCAAACAGACAATATCTATTTTAAATTGTAATAGTATTTCACAATATTACTAATTTTACTGTATTTTTGAGCATGATAGAGCATGTATTAGATATACAACACACTGATGTACAATATTCTGTATACAAATAACAAACACTGTAGTGCAAGTGTTTTTTTTTTTTTGTAACTTTGACATGAAAATACCAAGGCAACTTTATTGTCCACATTCAGCAGTGATTTTTTGTCATTACAGGATTTTTAAAAAAAAATCACATACCTGTTGAGGGCATTGCACATCTCTATAGTGACCAGCACAGACAGCGCCATAGTCATGGGGTATGGAGACTCGAACACTGAGCACTGCACTCCTGCAAACTCAGCATGACCTTCACTGCACTGCAGATAGTGAGACTATAGAAGAAACGACAGAGAAAAATTATATTTAATAAAGGGTCAACAAAAATTAAAACCTTCTGGTTTAAGACAAGCCAAGACTCAAAACTGTACTCTTTGAAACTACAGTAAATGATTTTGTTTTTGAGAACTTATTTTTTTATTACCAGCTGGTAGAAAGTGAGCTTTGGTCCATCATGAGCTGCCATGAACCACCAGGCAGCAGCTCCAACTGTTGCTGCCCCTACATAACCTACAAAACAGAGAGAGAAAGAGATGGAAATGCAACTTTACAAAACATTTTCAGAATGAGTTCATTGGTTCTTTAAATTTAATTCATGGTCTGAAAGACTCTCTTGTATTTACTTTCGGCTGGGTTGACAATACTGATTATTCAATTATAATTGATCGTCATTTTAATGAACCAACATCGATTCTGAAATTCCAAGATCAGTCTTTTAGTCTATGCTGTTTTTTGGTGATGCATGAACAACAATTTCACTATTACTTGTAGACCGCATCTCCTATCCAAAAATCACAATAAGCTTTGTGTTTTGATATTTTTAATTTTTAATATTTTTAAGTCTCAGCTTTCAAATTCTGCCAACTGATATGCAAACAATAAATACCATTTTGACACTCTTTAATGTGGTGTGACAGATATGCACTATATTACATATTCATTATATTCTTACTTAAAGGGATTTATTTATTTTATTTTATTATTTATTTATTTAATCAGGGACAATGCACATTAATAATACATACAATATGTAAAATGCACCAGATTTAGCCAACGCTGGCTAATTTTCATCCGTAGTCCCTTTTGGCAGGTTGATGTTAAGGACAGGAAGAACATATAAACAAAAAATATTAATACACCAAATTGAGAACAAGGAGAAGCAGAAGAAAAAAAAAATAGTTCACCCAAAAATGAATAGTTCACCCATTACTGCCATTAATTACTCACCCTCGTGTCGGAACACAAATTAAGATATTTTTGATGAAAGCCGAGAGCTCTCTGACTCTGCATAGACAGCAATACAACTGATACGTTCAAGGCCCAGAAAGGTAGTAAGGACATTGATAAAATAGTCCATGTGACATCAGTGGTTCATCTGTAACATTATGAAGCTTACGAGAATACTTGCATAAATAATAATAATAATAATAATAATAATAATAATAATAATTAAAAAAAAAAAAACTTTATTCAACAATTTCTTCTCTTCCGTGTCAGGCTTCGACGAATGTTCATGAGAGTAACAGGAGCCAGCGTTCTGACGTAGAACCCGCTGCACCTTGTTTATAAGCAGAGGAAGACACGCTGTACATAAAACATCTTCATAAACATGTCTGAAGATTCAACAGAGAGGATGACTTGCAATTTTTTGCCCAGCCTTACTTATTCCAACCAGAATATACAGACGATGAACGTCGGCTCCTGTGTCAGTAGCACCACACGTATGCATCATGGTACTCTTGTGAACGCACATCGAAGACTGACACGGAAGAGAAGAAATTATTTAAGCAATTGTTTAATTAATTCGTTAAATTAATTAAACAATTGTTTATTGTTTAATTGTTGAAGTCGTTATTTTTGTTTTCTTTGCACACAAAAAGTATTCTCATAGATTTAGAAAATTACGGTTGAACCACTGATGTCACATGGACTATATTAACCATGTCCTTACTATGTTTCTGGGCCTTGAATGTGTAAGTTGCATTGCTATCTATGCAGGGACAGAAAGCTCTCGGATTTCATCGAAAATATCTTAATTTGTGTTCTGAAGATGAATGAAGGTCTTACAGGTTTGGAATGACATGAGGGTGACTAATTAATGACAGAATTTTCATTTTTGGGTGAACTAACCCTTTAAACCTGTAAATGATGTCTCATTTACTGTATGTTTGAATAAATCAATCAATCAGTTGAATGAAAACAACTTTTTATGACAGCCTTTAAATGTTTAAATGTTAAATATTTCAACAATAAATTGGAGAAGAATCATTTTTGCAAACTTTTCATTGGTCTTTTCTTGATTTTTTTAACATGCTGTCTAGTACATTAATAAGGGACTGAGTTTTGAACAAAATAACTGTGAAAGATGACACAAATATAGGTGTGTTCACTGATCATTTTTGGATTAGAATAGGCCCACCTCACATGAGGACAAAATGGATCTGTTACCCATTTATACATCTGCACTGCTTGTCTGGGATAACTGGGATAAGAGCGTGTTCGTCTCTGTAACAAGGAACGTCACAAAGAAAAACCTTGCACTTTAGTGGATACCCTAAGAAGAGGGGGTAAGTAGAGGGTTTTTTGTTCCTGCATCATTAAGTGAAATGAAAAAAAAAAAAGACTGCACTTGTGTATTATAGAATCTGATCTAACCTCAATAACATTATTCTATATACCAGTGGCGTTCCGTCCATATAAGCTGCGAATGCGCCACATACCCAGGCCGTCTGAGAGAATGAGTTCACTGGGTTATTAATATAAACATGATTATATATTGATCCCTTGTCATTTGAGATGTGACTTAAAGCTTAATAAAGTGTTGGGAATAATTGTGTAAAATTATTTATTTGAAAACAACTGTAATTTTCTGTAAATCTACGTCAGTGACGGGAGCTTCCGGGCGAGCGGATTCTCCGCAGCTTTGGCACCTCCGCTCTGTTGCTATGACTCGTCAGGATTGTCGCGCGTTCTCAGTGATTTGCTGGCCTGCGCGTAATTTCATGCGCGATGTAAGCTGTCCGAGAAGCGCTCGCCCAAGCGGAAAAATGCACTAGCTGTTGCTGCCAGATCTCGATTGCTGAAAATGACATTGTGTTTGATGCAAAACTAACTCAAATAAATCATATGAAAAAAAAACAACAAAAAACATCATAACTGTATATTTTCATGCTTTCTCAAGCAAAGCAAATTTTGAAAGTCCTCTAAAAACATATCTGGTCATAGACAATGCTGAAAACGTTATTATCAACATGCCTAAGTAGTAAATAAAAAAAGGTTTATAAAAATTTATATAAAATTTTAAATAATAACAAACATCAGGAAAAAATAGGAAACACCTTTGTTTTCCGTATACTTGTGTCGCTTACAGTTAAAGTCCTTCTCTGATTTTATTTCTGTTTGCAGCTTTACTTGGCAATATTTTAAAGATATTAATTATTATTATTATTATTATTATTATTTGGTATTTTGCATGGTCTATTTGAGTAATGTCACCTGGGTGGGAGTTTTAACTCCTATTCACAGGGAATAAAAAATGAATTGAATGAATTTAATTAATTAATTAATAAACAAATAAAATCATTCAGTGATGCAGACATATAGAGCGGGGGAATCCCCTATCTCCCCACCCTCTGAATATTACGTATCATAACGTGACTACGTGTAAACCTTATTTGGCGGTTTTTACTTGGCGGTTTTCTAGCATTCGAAAAACTATGGATAAACCTGAAACGACAGAAGAAAGATTGGAGATGAATTTCATTTACAAATAAGGTAGAAATGTGCATACTTTTAAATCGACACCTGCCACGGTGTTTCTCTCTTTGAGTGTGTCCTAAAAGCGATGGGGGGGTTGTGTGTTTTAATCTTAGCACTCAGCATACCCGGTTAAAAAAGTCACCGCTCGCCACTGCTATATACAGTAATGAAAGCTTTTAATCTTAATAACAAGAAGTGATGTGTGTAAATGACTCACAGCCAATGATGAGGTATCTGCAGAAGAGCCAGCCCGAAATCAGTGGTTCTCTAGGGGAGCGTGGGGGTCTGGACATGATGTCCAGGTCAGGGGGGTTGAAGCCAAGAGCAGTAGCTGGGAAACCATCCGTCACCAGATTGACCCACAGCAACTGGACTGGAATCAGAGCCTCAGGCATTCCCAAAGCAGCGGTGAGGAAAATACTGAGAGACAGAGAGAAAATACAATGCTTAAAATGCTATTTTTTGCAGGCAAAATCCAGTTATTCCAAAGGGAATCTGTATATTTGGGAATCATGATAATGGAAAAAATATGAGATGGGAGGAAAAATGTTTTTGTGTTCTTTGAAACTGAATGATTCCCTTTACACATATTTTGGAGATGTTTTACAGCCATCTAGATATGCTTTTTGAAAAGATACCACAGAGCGTGACGTGATATTACAACTGTTGCAGTGTCCGCAGAAATTTTGCTTGCTCAAAGTACAGTGTGACCACGGCTTTACAGTGATTTTTGTCTCAACCTACCAGACTACCTCTCCAATGTTAGATGAAATGAGGTAACGGATGAACTGTTTCATGTTGTTGTAAATGGCTCGGCCCTCCTCCACTGCAGCCACGATAGTTGAAAAGTTATCGTCTGCCAAGATCATCTCTGAAGCAGATTTAGCCACAGCCGTGCCTGAGCCCATAGCAATGCCAATCTCAGCCTTCTTCAAAGCAGGGGCATCATTCACACCATCACCCGTCTGGACAGAAAACACAAGTGTGAGTTTTCGTTAATTGAAGTTTTTTTGCACTTTTGCACTCTCATGTGTCTAGTAATACTTACCATCGCTGTGATATCACTGAGGCTTTGTAAATATTCTACAATGCGGCTCTTGTGCGTTGGCTCGACACGGGCGAAACAGCGGGCGGTGCGGCAGGCCTGTCGCTGCAGGTGGGGAGGCAGCTCATCAAACTCCCGTCCTGTGAGGCCGCTGCCATACGGCCCACCTTCAGCCTCCTCTTCCTCCTGTTCAGTAATGATGCCCACTCGACGACAGATAGACAGGGCAGTGCCCTTATTGTCACCTAAACAAACCAACACAGGAAGAAGACCTTAGATTGACATTCACATGCACATTTGTTTGTGTTTACCATGCCCAGGCACAAACAGATAATAGGCAGTCTTGTATTTGAAATGATATTTGTCACTGAGATTGCTTTTTGAAATTTAGTTCAACCAAAAATGTCATCATTTATTCACCTTCATGGAGTGTTGGGGAAAGTTACTTTTAAAAGTAATTGAGCATAGTTTTAACCACTGCACGAGTAGAACTTCAATGGAAACTTACAGTTTTATACATTGTTGCTTTTGATAAAAACAAAGTCTCATCTTTCAAATTCTGTCAATTTTTTCAAGAAATTCAAACAATAAATGCCGTTTTGTCACTCTTTGATGTGGCGTGACAGATCGCTGTAGTTCCAATGGCAGCGAGGAGCACGAGTGAGCTCAATCATCCTTTCCTCTTTTCTACTAGTTTTAATGTGAAATAAACATGAATGAACATCTCATGCCTCATGTAATCACTCAATCAGTGTTTCAACTGCGGAAAGACGTCAATAAAACAGCTTGTAAACAAAATGTTACATAGCATTTCATTTACCTCAGGCAAGTCATCAGTGTCCACAGCTCGTTAGTTCGCTAGAGAAATTAAGTCTAGAGAAGAGAATTTCTCAAAATATTACACTATACCTGTTTACCTGTTAGTGATGTCTTATTTCATGTGTTTAAATAAATGTGTTATGACAGCCACTGTGTAAATTAATATATAGAAATTTTATAATTTTGAATAATTAAAAATTGCATTATGTGCAATTTACATGTTTGCATACAATTTTTTTTAAGTTGTGTTTATAATCATTCATATTTAAAAATAAATAGTAATTAAATTTAAGTTTGGGCTCTATTGTTAATTGTAACCTTATAGCAATTTTATGCTTAGTTTTCCCCCCTGCTTTACCGAAACCATACTGAACCGTGACATCAAAACCAAGGTACGTACTGAACCGTGATGTTTGTGTACCTTTACACCCCTACAAAAAACCCAAACCAAAGGTAAAATTAATAAGCCTCAGGCTGAAGAAAGTGCCTCTCTTCCACCTCACTCCCGATTTCTCTAAACATGGGGACAGGAGAGGTGTCAGAGAATAAATGGGAAAACAAAGTAACTTCATTTTTATTTTGATATTTTGTTGTAAATTTAAAAGTAATGTATTACTCTACTAGTTACTTGAAAAAAGTAATCTGATTATATAACTAGTGCTGCTTGTAAGTACGTTACCCCCAACACTGTCGTCTTGTCGTTCCAAACCCATAAGACTTTGGTTAATATTCAAAACACAAGATAACCGTAATAAAACCCGAGGGTTTCTTTCCCTCCTTCGAAAGGCCAGGTAACCAAAACTCAGAATAGAAGATCCAAAACACCATTTTTTGCCTTTTATTTCAATAGGGCAGTTAGTTGACAGGAAGCAAAGCAGAAAAGAGCGAGGGGGAGCAGGATCGGGAAAGGTCCACAAGCCGGGATGAGGCTAACGATGCTGACTCCAAAACAAAGTCATAATTAACCAAAGTTTTGTGGGTTTGGAATGACATGAGTGTAGGTAAATGATGGCAGAATCTTCATTTTTGGGTGAACTATAACTTTCAATCCCCACTCTGTGTGTGTTTAACCCACCTGTGATCATAATGACCCGTATACCAGCCTGTCTGCACATACGCACTGCACTCAGCACTTCCTTCCTGGGTGGATCTAACATTCCCACACAGCCTACGAATGTCAAGTCCGACTGAGGGAGACACATAAAAAAGTTACAGTTATAGCACTCAAATATACATTTACTTCATGCACAATTAATTTCAAATTGACTTTTGAAAAATTATTCTCATGATTTCAAATTATTTATCCACAGTAACTTGCTCACCTCATATTCTGTGAAGGCTGCAGAGTTCTCTAAGTTCAGGGTTCGAGGGTCAGGTGGTGAATCCCTAGTTGCCATGGCGAGGCAGCGTAGTGTATCACGTCCCGAGCCCCACTCTCTTACTGTGCTTAAGAGCTGCTCCCTTAGGTCAGAGGTCAGCGGTACCCGTGTACCACCTCCTACCCGTATCCAGCGACAACGCTCCAGCACACTCTCTGGCGCCCCCTGTGAAGTCAGGATTAAAAGATGAAATGCATGCAGAATTGTGAGGAAGGTGAGTTTCAAGTAAAGTTCAAGAATCAAGAACCAATTAATAATCAGAAGGAATTCAAATAATTATGCATGTAGAAAATGATTAAACATTTTTATTGTTATGGACCCTTTTCACATTCCCGGGTTCATAGCTGGGTAAATTTCTATAGTGGTAAACAGAGCAACAAATATAATTTTCTAAATATATATATATATATATATATATATATATATACTGCAAAAAATATAATTTCTGTGTTCACATTTACTCCAATAGCAAAAGTAAAAAACAACGACTTTACAAAAGAGGAATGATGTGTGGTTGAGAAATGATACATTTCACGAATCGAGAACAAATTAATACTGAGAAGGGATTAAAAAAAAATCAAAAGTGACAGTAAAGGCATTTTTAATGTTACAAAAGATTACTATTTCAAATGCTGTTCTTTTCAACTTTCTATTCATCAAATAATACTGAAAAAATGCAGCACTATTTCCACAAAAATATTAAGCAGCAGAACTGCAACATTGATAAAATCAGAATAAAATCAGCATATTGGAATGATTTCCTGATTTCCTAGTTATTCCTGAAAATAGAAATATTATAGAAAAATGATGTCCATGTAAAGTGAAACTGGACATCACAATAGTTACATTCCTAAAGATTACCATCTCTAATTGAGCTGATGTGCCACTTTAAAAGGCCCAAAGACATTTTAAATGTTGGCTGCTGAATGTCGACTTGTTATATAATCTTTTTTAAACATTTGTTCTTGCTAAAATAGGTTGTTTTTGTATTAGTCTATTTTGTTTAAAGATACAGTTACAGTTACATTCAGTGATCCTCCAACAAAAATGCAAAATGAAAGGAATCGAAAAAGAGAAAGCTTTAAAGAAAGATGAAAACCAGACCTTGACAAACATCTTGGCACCTGAAGCAGAGCGAGTGAGTTTGTTTGGAGAGCAGAAAACAGACATGGACTTCCTGTCTCGAGAAAACTCCAGAGTCAGCTCTTTTCTCATTAACTGCTTTATGACCTGAGAGAAGAAGCATGTGTGTGAGAGAAAAGTGGTGGAGGGTATACATTCTGGATGGTTTCTTTAACTCACTATCTTCAGTGGCTGTAATTTCACAACAACAACAAAAAAAAAAGAACATCCTGCAAGCCAAAAACCACCAAATAATCCATTTATTAGATACACACAAAATCTGTACACTTTTTTCCAATTTTCTTTGCTGATGATGAAAGAAATCCGGTGTTGTGTTTTCAGTTCCTTTATTATTTTAATTTTCTCATTCATCTACTCTTGACAAATAAACTATATAGAATAAAGAGAATATTTTAAAGTGTATTTGATTTATGATGAAATCCGCTCTGCCAGAGTAGCTGACAAATAGCATAGAATGAAAAAAAACCCCATAAAAATACATCTAAAAGATTATAGTTTTATATTTATTAATTATACATCATACACATATTTATATATTTATTTATATAAACAAATTCAACATAATATAATAATATATGAATAAAATAAATGTATAATTATCAAATAAAATTATATAAATAATACAGAATTAGAAAAATTATGTTTAGGCCAACATATTATTATATGAGCACTCACTGAACAGCAGGCAGTGGCTCTTTCAGCAGCTGAGAGGCCTCTCAGGTCTGTATCAAACACGTTCATCTTCTCCACCAGACAACAGAGAGCTGTCTCAGTCGCTTCTCCCACTTTCTCATACACACCTTTACTCTGAGAAGAAACACAGAGAAAATGAGGTCTCTACAGCTTCATGATGACAGAGAGAGTATGTAGATGTGCACACGCACCTCATTGTAATCCAGCGAAGAGTCGTTACACAGGGCACAGACAGAGGCCATTTCCACCAGCCCTTCATACTGACTGCAGCGTACCATTACACCGTCCTTATACCTGAAACAGAGACAAAAAGAGGATGGGAGGGATTGGACGAGGACTGCAAATAGAGAATTGAGGACTGAAAATAGAGAAAATAATGGGTAAAGTGAGAAAAAGGGATTGATTAGGAAAAGAGAAAACATCTTAAGAGAGACATCACATCAGCAAACCACAGGTTAGTTCAGAAGAGATTCCTGTGAGTGTGTGTGTATGTGAGTGTAGTTAGATGTGAAAGAAACTCACACTTCTCCTTCAGGGGCGTAAGTAGATCCAGTTACTGTAAATTCGTTCAGTAAACACCTCTCACCTGCGACGGTGTCCACAATAAACATCTGCACCCAGACAAACACACATGCACAGCCATGTATGCATAAACACACAAACACACACGATTAGTAAGTTTGACCTGTGGTTTTCAAGCATCATTCCATGTTATTAATCTTCTAGCTACCATAAAATAATAAAATCCACAATGCATCTGTTAGAATTATTATACACTATTAGATATTGTTAATATTATTACTACATCATTTAGAATTACTTAAGTATTAAGAGTAAAACTGCTGCACTGGACACAAGTCTCTCTCACCCTGCAGACAGACATCTGGTTGGTTGTAAGAGTGCCTGTTTTGTCAGAGCAGATGACGGAGGTACAGCCAAGTGTCTCTACAGATGGGAGGGAACGGACTATAGCATTTTTGCGGGCCATGCGGCGTGTGCCAAGCGCAAGGCATGTGGTAATGACAGCAGGAAGACCTGTGAGAAAGAACAAAGACATCAGTGAGTAAGTTACGAGAAAAGTGAATGAGATATTAAACAATATTTGTCTAAATCCTTTCATAATTTTTTTTAATGAAAATCAAGTCTTGGCAAACAACCCGTGTAGATTTAAATGCTGTTTTTTATGTATAAGAAATGGCATTTTCAGGAAGCTTTATAACACAGTGGGTTTCTATTGTGCACTTTTTCTAATTTGATACAAAATATTTCAATACAATTTTTTTTAGCATTTGCTATCTTTAAAATCTTTTGCTTTGATGAAAACAGTGCTCAAGCTTCAAGTAAAACCTGATGTTCATGTTCGCAAGAATCATTTAAGAACCATCCAAAATGCATCTGACCTTTTGTACAAAAGAGTTCACATGATCATGTCACAAATTTGATTAATGGATCCTTTTCACAGATTTGAGTTACTAGTTAACGCTGTGTCAGGGTTATTATAGTTAAATAAAACCATAAAACACATTTTTGTTACTTGAAATAAAAATAAACACTTACTGAAATCATTGAAAAATATGAAAAATGAAACTACAACTGGAAAAGAATTTTTTTTAAAAATATAGACATTAAAAAAACAATAAAAACAAGAATTATGCACAAAATTAATTATAAATTACAATTTATATGCTCAACATAATCATTGTTTTAGTATACTTTTTCCTCCTTTGTAAAGTCATTGTTTTTTACTTTTGCTATTGGAGTAAATGTGAACACAGAAATTATATTTTTTGCAGTATATATATATATATATATATATATATACACTTATTTAGAAAATTATATTTGTTGCTCTGTTTACCACTATAGAAATTTACCCAGCTATGATGACATCCACTTCTGAGAACCTGGGAATGTGAAAAGGGTCCATAACAATAAAAATGTTTAATCATTTTCTTCATTTTGTCCTAACTTTACATTTTTCCTGATGTTTTATATTTATTTTTCAAAATCCTAAAATATTCTGGGCTACGTTTCTCAAAAGCATCATAAGCCTAAGTTGATCGTAGCTCCATTGATGACAATGGTTCCATGATCAACTTAGGCTTATGATGCTTTTGGGAAACGCAGCCCTGATCAGTAGGTTAAATTTTTACATTTTAGATTGTCAAAATGTTTTCAGACTTCTGGACCCAAGCATATAGCGTTCCTGAGAAAGGAGATTTGAATAATTTGGCTATGTCAAAGAGAAAAAAAAATAGGTTAACATTTGCGCACCCTCAGGGATAGCAGCTACAGCCAGAGCCACTGCGATTTTAAAGTAGTACACAGCTCCACGCAGCCAGCTGCCTCCGTGCACCGGGTCACTGAAGTGACCGATGTTAATTCCCCAAACAGCCACACAGATCACTGTGATCACCTTCAGACAGACAGGGAAAGAGAGAGAGAAAGAATGACCCACATTCAAACAGATACTTCGGACTCAACCTCTGGAACTCGATAATGCTGATAAATTGCTACAGAGTGAATGCTAACCGTTATGCAGCAAATGAGAGGATTTGTCAATGAAATACTGCTGTGAAAACAATTTCATTTTGAACGTACGTTTGTATTGTATTTTTTGGTTAATTTATTTAACACATGCTATTTTTGGAGTGGAAAACTAGATTAGATTATATTACATTCAATTTTATTGTTACTGGGCAAAGTACAAGTACACAGCCAATAAAACAGAGTTACATATTATTCAAATAATTGTGCAAGTGCAAATGGTATGAGGTATAGATGGCAAGAGAGAAGTTAAATGTGAATGACAAAGAATAAAAATAAGAGAGGGTGCAGATACAGTGATAATGATGTATAAATGGCAGATGACAATTATAGTGTAAATGGCAACTTGGATAAATATAAAAGGTGCAGTGAGTTCATGAATAGCAAAAATGTGAAAAAAGGACTGAAATAGTAAAAATAATGAGGTACAATAATGAGGTACAAAAATGGCAAATTATCACTGCACTGAGAATGATATGCTCTAAAAAAAACTCAAGGTGCATTGAGTTCAAGTATAGCAGGAAATAGCAAAATTATGCAAACAGAAGGATATGGAATAGGATACAGATTTTTTATGTGTTATTTTTTAATCGTTTGGAATGGTTTCATTTTGGTTTACAGTTTAGTACAATGACAGCTGAAAAGAATGCTGCACAGTATATATTAAAGAGCCAACTAGCTTTTAAAAAGTCATATGCATGCGCAAGAATAAATACATGCCAAAATGTTGACCTTATTATGTTACATATTTCATAAATAAATATTATTATTTTGTATTTTTAATCACATTTTGTTTAAACATGTAGTTTGGTAGTTAAAACTACTAATAAATCAAGAAAAAAAATTGTAAAATCACACTTCCAGTTGATTCATCAAACTGGAAATGGAGAATCACATTGAGCACAATGCTCTGCTTTTGACTGCACATTTCGACAAAAGTAGTAAGGTATTGTATCCATAAAGAAAATTTCCATAATGTGCACAGAAATCATAGACAAGGAGCATAGTAGTTACTCGACAAACAACAGAGTGAAGGTAAAATTAATAAAAAAAAAGAGAAAGCACAGAAAATTGAGTTTCCTACCTTAGAGAGTTGCTCTCCAAACTGGTCTAGTTTCTGCTGCAGAGGGGTTCTCTCTGGATCAGTGGCTGCCATCTCATCTCTAATCTTCCCGATCTCGGTGTGCACACCTGTGGCCACTACAACCCCTATCGCTCGCCCTGCTGCAATGTTCGTCCCCTACATAAACAGACATTCACATGTGTAAAAATGAGAAAAACTGTCATATAGAGTAATTACCTTTAACGTAACTGAATTTCCAGTATGTATTAACATCACCTACAGTACTTACAACAAGCTTAGGAATTAAGATAAACACTTCAATAAAATGAACAAATGAATAAAACTGTTATTGGCCAGTTGGACAGGAATTGTGACATAATACATTATTTAAAATGTAATTTGTAAATAACATGTCATTTAAATCAAATCTAAGCAGTACAAACGATCTACTAAATATTTTTACCTCAACTTTTACTTCAGTTGAAAATATACCAACTTTAGAAATCTATGGGGCAACATTAACTGACTTTAAGCTATCAAAACAAAATAATAAAGAACAAAGTTACATCATGTCAAGGTGTTTTCATAGCAGGTGACGTTTCACAGCGTGACTGGCACATGCCATTGACACATATATACAAAAAAATGCTATATATTTTTAACACCTATTATTGTCAGCTGAGACAAAAAGATAATTTTGGAGTCTAGATGTGTGATATTTAAAGTCATTTCATGGTAAAACATTATTTTACAGTACGTGTACTTACAGTGTACTTACTCAAGAAAGTACTGGGTAATATAAGGTAACTACATGGTTAAGGGTAGGTTCAGGGGTAGTACCTAGTTATTACCCAGTTATTATAATTGTTATAATACATACATAGTATGTACAAGCAGAACAGGACTGTAAAATAAAGTGCTACCCATTTCATTCATTGTTTTGCTTTTCATTTAGGATGGGTCCTCCAAGTCACTGTTTATGTTCCTGTCCTTACATGGCCAGACATCCATTAGACTTTCTCAGCGAGACAGAAGTAATGGAGGCTTTAGCGTGCGTGTGTGGGTGTAGGGGTGGAGTCTTTGAGGCTGGTACTCTCTGGTCATTATCCATCTGAGAGCTCAAAGCCTGTGTGATGTGATGACTCAGTCTATAGCCATGTGGGAGCAAACAATATGAGTGATGTTTTATTCAACACACAGACTCGACTGCCGGACATAATCCACTACAGTACACAAACCATCATACACATCCACATCTGGCCGCGTTTAATCCAGTGCCTAATCGCCACAGGCAACAAAAACAAAACCTGAAATTCAGAAAGAATAGCTGCATATGGACAGATAACTAACATAACAGATAATCTTACAGAAAAGAGCATGTTTTTCTTATCCTGGTTGACGGCACGGGGGTCAGGTACTGGGTCTGTGTGTTTCAGGACGGATACAGACTCCCCCGTCAGGATGGACTGGTCCACTCTCAGAGTAGTAGAGCGTATGGAGGTCAGTCGGATGTCTGCTGGGACTTTATCACCAACTGGAGAAAAGCAGGTGCAAAAAAAGAGGGACTTGTGTCATTTTTTTTTATCAGGCATGTTAAGCGATAAGAATAGTAAAGGCATCAAAGATATACATATTTTACAGACACGCAACCAATATGTAATCAACACAAATGAGAGATGGTTTAGGTAATGTATAAGAACATACTTTTGATGTATTAAAACAAGACTTTTTCCTATTTAACTGTCATCCCTTCCTTTTTCTTCTATGAAAGATTTTTTTTTTGGAGTTATTTATTATAAAATTAAAATGTTTCAAATTGCATTAATACTTAATAAGGGAACAAATTTTATTATTTTTTTATATTTACAAAAATGTATTTTTATATTTTATATATATATATATATATATATATATATATATATATACATACATATATTATTTACTGTGCTCTGATGTGTTAATTACATACAAATGCTCTGTATCATCTTTGCAACATTCATAAAAAATGTAACAAAGTCTATACTGGGATGTTTTTCTCTCACTAAATGTTGGGAAATAAGAAAAAAAGGTATTATTTAATTGCTGTAAATAGCTACTGTCATTTTGCTACAGTGGAACTCTTGAGGTTTAAACTACAATACTGCTGATTAGCACCCCATACTTTACAATCTATCTTTAGAAACCAACGTCAATCAGGATACAGATCGACGCAAAAAAGACGTCAACCTTATTTTTATTCATTAGCTTTGGGATTCTTAGAATAGAACTTTGAGTGGAGGGCCAAAAAAATTCTGAGACTGGGTCTTAACCCTTTCTGTCAAATCTGATACTAAAGACCACAAAAAACTTCGAAAATTGGTTCAAATAAACATACATCATGTAATATCAGCATAATAATTTGAGCAAATGACTGAACTAAAAGGATTTTACATTGTCAGTGTAACAAATTTGCTTATTTGATTGGTGACATCATTTAATTTATTTTAAACTATTTAAAATCTTACTTTTGACCCTAGATAGGAGGAGAATGGAGAGATGGATGGATAAGTGATTTAAATCTTATTCTTTTTTCAGGTTTAAATTAGATTTTGAATACTCAGATTTTCACAGTATCTGTACATGTATGTAAATGAATAAGAGATTTACTTTGAAGTGACCAAATCATAATTGCAAATGCATCTGCAAAGGAGAGTCAAATTAGGTTGATTGCCAATTAGCAGCAAGCATCATCTATAAATGGGTTTAGACAATTAAAACTTTGATGTGAGTTTTCAAAGCAACAGGAGGCAACTAACAGAGTTCCAAAGATGCCAAGTGCCACAGTTGCAACAGTGCGTCAGTTACACAGAATGCGGCACATTTAATGCATCCAGGGAAATAGTCTATAAAAATAACATAAATAAATTTGGAAAAACTTCACTGACGCAAAAGGAACAGTGGCTGCAAGTCACAGCTCACCAACAATAATGGTAGGACAGTTCATTGCATAACTGGCTTAAAGGAACACTCCACTTTTTTTGAAAATAGGCTCATTTTACAACTCCCCAAAGATTAAACAGTTGAGTTTTACTGATTTTGAATCCATTCAGCCGATCTCCGGGTCTGGCGGTAGCACTTTTAGCTTAGCTTAGCTTAGCATAGATCATTGAATCGGATTAGACCATTAGCATCTCGTTAAAAAATGACCAGAGAGTTTCGATATTTTTCCTATTTAAAACTTGACTCCTCTGTAGTTACATCGTGTACTAAGACCGACGGAAAATGAAAAGTTGCGATTTTCTAGGCCGATATGGCTTTGCTGCCGTACCTTGGGTGCAGCAGGTGCAATGATATTACGCAGCGCCTGAAAGTAGTCACCAGCTAGGTAACTAGTCATGATATAGCTGGGGAATATTTTCTGGCGCTGCGTAATATCATTGCACTTGCTGCACCCATGTGCGGCAGCAAAGTTCCTTTGATTATAAAGTTACTGAATGAGTATAGTTCCTAGACATATCGACCTAGAAAATTGCAACTTTTCATTTTTCGTCGGTCTTAGTACACGATGTAACTACAGAAGAGTCAAGCTTTAAATAGGAAAAATATCGAAACTCTTTGGTCATTTTTGAGCGAGATGCTAATGGTCTAATCCGATTCAATGATCTATGCTAAGCTAAGCTAAAAGTGCTACCGCCAGACCCGGAGATCGGCTGAATGGATTCAAAATCAGTAAAACTCAACTGTTTAACTCTAGGGAAGTTGGAAAATTAGCCTATTTTCAAAAAAAGTGGAGTGTTCCTTTAAAGCCCAAGCATAATTTCAAAAATGTAAACAGTATTTAAAACAAACTTCATAAACCTGGAATTTCTGGCAGTGGCAGTTTTATTAATGCACAAAGAATACATAACCTGTTTAAAGAAGCTGAACCCCTGTTCAATAAAAAAGGGTTAAATAGACTGATGAGAAATTTTTCATAAAGTCTGGAGAAACCCACATAGTCATGCCAAATTTAAATATGGTGGGGACCTGTGATGTTTTGGGCAGCAGTCTCATGGGAGTCATTACTTAAGATAACCACTGTACGTGGTTTTTGGAAAGAATCAAACTATGCCAAACATGTTTTTAACAATACTTTGCTTAACTGTGGGAACAGCTGGCTATTTTCTTGAGAAATGCATCTGAGACAGACCGTGCTAGGCGGTTTTGATTGGCTTCTACAAACAATCAGAACAATTCTACAAACAACCATCTCTATTCAGCAATGTCCTAAAATTATCTCTAGACATATCCTTTGAGAGTGAACCTCTCTTTTCGTCTTTACGGAAACACTGCCACATCCATTTTACTTTCCATAGCTCTTACTAATGCCTCCAAGAAACTAATTTTGAAAGGCAACTGGGACATAAATGAAATGCATTAGCATACAGATGTACAAACTACAGATATTCTCTTATTAAATGCATTTTATTTTGGTAAATAAAAAAAAAGTGATGTAGAAATCTAGTTCTCATTCTTACCAGCCACCTCCACAATGTCTCCAGGCACAATGTCCCTGGCTCGGACCCTCTGTACACTCTTCCTGTCCTGTCTGTACACCTTCCCCATTTCAGGCTCATATTGTTTTAGGGCTTCGATGGCGTTTTCTGCATTACGCTCCTACATACGCACAGTGAGTTCCTGCATTATTGCCTCATCCATAGGCTTTATATATTTTATATTAACGTATTTAAGATGTATTTAACAATGTACACAGGCTGTACCTGCCACACTCCTACAATGGCATTGGCAATAAGAATGAGGAGGATGACAAATGGCTCTACGAAGGCTGTGATGGTTCCTTCACCTTCCTCAAACCAGGCCAGAGTCTGAAAGACAAAGAAAGAATATGTAATGCAAAACATGGGCAGTGCGAATTTTTGTCAAAGCTGTGGTAACAATAGAATGTAAACCATGTTACCATGCAAAATTTAGACCAGCTTCACCACAGCTGCATAGACACATACATTTCCATTTAAAGATCCACATTATTCTAAATAAGGCTTTGAGTTGGTTTTAAATTTTATCTTAAACTTAGTACAAACATAATTTTATTTTTGTGTGAACATTTGTATATGCAAAGCTTGTGACTGCAAACCAGGCTTTTCTTTCATAGTTCTGTGCAAGACTTAAACTAATGATTATACACAAATATCTTTATTGAACTCATTATTTTAGTTATTCTTAAATCAGGGATAATAAAGATTTGAATTTATATGCATTAAAAATATATTTGGGAAAAAAATGGGTAAAGAAAATATGTTTAAAAAGAAATGGGCAAAATTAGTGAGTTCCTTTGAAGATAATATAAATTTTGGGGTTTTTTTTACCTAAGTAACTGATTTATTAGATAAATTACTAGCTAGATAATTTTTATGTAAGCCTAAATGTAATGCAATGAAAACTATTCTTTTAACTAATTTTAGTTACATTTATTTATTTGATTATTTTGGAAGAACTGTATGTGCATGAATATTTATTAAACAAAACATTTAAGGCTACAATGGCCATAACATTGTTTTCAGAGGATGCACCTGAACTGGCATTTAGGTATATGTACACAGACTGTTCAGAGATGG
The DNA here is from genome assembly GCA_021397915.2 of Tor tambroides. Classification (NCBI taxonomy): domain Eukaryota; kingdom Metazoa; phylum Chordata; class Actinopteri; order Cypriniformes; family Cyprinidae; genus Tor; species Tor tambroides. The sequence continues at coordinate 126,384 of JAFVLL020010171.1, forward strand.
CATAACTTTACACTGCAATTAGAACTGCATAAATAATGCCATGCGATTAATGGGTTAATGTTTTTTTTTAATTGAATTCTGAAATTTTTTTTTTTTTTTAAATAAAATGACAGTCTAAATATGAAACTAAAACCGCCAATAGGTGGCGGCAAGTCAGGTCAAGTGAGTCATTCAATGATTCATTCAACCGATTCATTCAAATGACTGATTCATTCAGAAACAAAGCAAGTGACTGTCTTTATGAATGGCTCACTTAATCATCAGCTCACTCGATTTGTTCAAAATGTGAAACCTGGGCTGTCCTTAGCTGACGTGGGGCCCGCTGCGACCTCCAGTTGCACCGCTCAATGGACGGCCCTAAATGAAACACCTGAGTTGCTCGGAGGCAGTGTCTTGTGGTGTGCTTTCTAACTATTTTTGTTAGCAAAACTGAGCAAAAAAAGATGATGCTGACAAAATTGTGTCTAAAATGTAACACAATATTAACTTACTGTTTATTGAACTGTTCTCTAAAATCAATATATTTGCAATCATGCAAAAAAAAAAAACACTCTTGCTTGTGTGATATGCTTAACTGTACGGACAATTATGCCATCCATATCTTGAATTTTAGGGGCATGGAACACTGCATTCTAATAAGGCTACATCACCCAGTCAGTCATCATCCTGCATCATATTCGTCAACAACTGTTGCATGCAATATAATATCACATACAGCTCTGGGCCGGGCCAAGGTGCACACAGCAGGGAGGAACGAGGAACACGAGACAAGGATGTAACTCAAAATAACAGTCTTTAATAAATCCAAAAGGGCAAGACAAGGCAAGGCTGAGACAGACAGGAACACCGGGAGTAATGAGTAGACCAGAGGAAAACTAACTGAACAGGCAGGAACTAAATACACAGGATAATCATGGATAATTAATATAACACAGCTAAAACATAATCAACTGATAATCACACAAGACGAGGACAGGAAACAAACCAAATAAGGACACATGAGGGCGGGAAACACAAGACACACGACACAAGGCTGAGCCAGCACTACTCTTGCTTAACAGTGTGAGAGTAAACACAGTCTTTGATTTATACTTACAAAGGAAATACAGGCGGCAAGGAGGAGAATCCGAACTAGCAGATCCTCAAACTGCTCCAGAACAAGTTCCCATAGTGACTTCCCTGTAAACACAACAAAAAATTATAAAGACCTACTGTGGTCACAAAGTTTCAAGACTACTTTCCATTAAATGAAAAATAACTCTCAGAAAACTAAATCTGGAACATTAAAAACCTTTACAAATACATCTTTAAGAAACATTCAATCTCTATTCAGCTACAAACAGAGTGCAAACCTCATCCATCCTCCTCAAGAGAATCCAATAATAACCAATTATCTACACAACCAGCATCTCCCATGCAACAAAGGTAAGCTCAGAGAGACTTTTAACCTAGAGAATATGATGAAAGATCTGCTAATAATTACACAAACCCAAGGGAGCAGCTCACCTTCTTCTGCAGGTAACTCTGTGGCACAGGTTATAGAAAAATAAAAGAGAAATGGGCAGCAGAAAAAAATATAAAGGTTAAATGACATCTCATTGTGACATTTTCTATTGTTCATAATGCACAAAACAGTTGTTGTAATTTTGCAAGAGATGTAGTACCATTGGGGCCCCATCTTTCTCTGCTCTTCCTTAATTGCTCAGAGCTCAGTCCCGTTGTCTCGTTGACACCGAAATATC
>JAFVLL020010172.1:0-12629 GCA_021397915.2 Tor tambroides
ACACAAAAAAAAAAAAAAAAAAAAAAAAAATATATATATATATATATATATAATATTTTATTAATTTTATATATATATATATATATATATATATATAGTCAATTCTTGAATCATTTAATAAATAAAATATTTTTTTAAATATATAAAATGTAAATATATAAATAAAATTATATAAACAATATATAAAGTGTGTATATATATATATAAAAATGTAGTACATTATTTATATCTTGAGATGTACATATTTTTCTGATGCATGCACTTATTTGCTTACATTAGCTCTTGAATTGCCGCTATTATCAAAATACGGGAGAGAGACACATTAAGGGGGAATGATTAGAATGAGGATATAATGCTATTTAAAAAATGGGTAAAAAAAGAGTGCTGCATTAATTCAAAGTCAATTTTTTACCGTGTCCACACTAATCGCAGAAATTAATGTAGAAAAAAGGTTTTAACAGGGATCAGTGTTGGCTCAAGTCTCTCAGGTGTCTACGTCATGTTTGGGCCACCGTGCCAGTCCACTTTGGCTTTTTTATGAAAGGCTTTTGAAATGAGAACCTTAGTTCCTGCATTGCCCTGGGTTTGAGCTCAGCAGCTGCTCTGTATTCTTTTATGAATCATAAAATGTGTCTGGACAGCATCCCTGAGCAATGAGAAGTTCTCAAAGAGGAAAAGAGAGAGAGAGGTGCATAGTCTCCCACATCATTTTCCAGAAAGTGTTTTGTAACGCATCACATCAAATTAAAACCAAATTGCCATTATTTCCACCTAATGTTCTCATGGGGCGTTGGAGGTTTTTCGTTCTGACAGCAGAGAGCACAACAGACTACTTTATTTAAGTGCTGAGTGTTTACACCTTGCCACTGTATTCCCATATGCCACTAGGGCTGCACAGTATATCGAAATAAAATCAATATCGCAATATGGCATGGTACAATTGTCAAATCAATGCAGTTTAATTAAAAGAAATGTATGCTTTACCAGTTTCAAGCGTGGCATTTACACGTGTCTGAAAACAGCTTGGTTCATTTACTGTGAATTGAACCGTTCGGAGACACTGATATTATGGACTTCATGCGTGTAAATGAAAACACAGAGCCGAGATTCACTCTGAAACCAGCAGAGAAAGAAATCTTGACATGAATATTAGTATTGTATTGTATTTTTACAGTTACAATTAATTATTTTAATCAATAATCACAATAAAATCATGACAATTATTATTATATTGTCATTTTGAATTGGTAGTATTATTACTGTCATGGTGCACACAGCAAGGATGAACGAGGAACACAGAGACGAGGATGTAAACTCAAATAACAGTCTCTACTTCAAACAAGGCAGAGCAAGACAAGGCAAGGTTGACACAGACAGGAACACCGGGGAGTAACGGGTAGACCAGACGAAATGGAGCTGAACAGGCAGGAACTAAATATACAGGATAATTACACAAACACAGCTGGAACACAATTAACTAATAATCACACTAAACAAGGACAGGAAACAAACCAAATAAGGAAACATGAGGCGGGAACACATGACACACACGACAGAGGTCTGACAATTACAATATATTTCTTATTTTGTTTACTATTTTTCATAATATCACAATAATCCCAATATTGTAACCAGTAATCACAATAAAATAATGAAAATTACTGTTGTTTTATGGTTATATTGGATTTGCAGTATTATTACAATATATTTCTTATATTATTTAATAATTTTATCTTTATCTCGATATTATAATCAATAATCACAATAACATTGTGACTGTTATTATTTTATTGTCATATTGAATTGGCATTATTATTATTAAGATATATTTCTTATTTTGTTTAATATTTTTTATTTTGAAATATCACAATAATCACAATATTATAATCAATAACCACAATAAAATCATTACAATTTTTAATTTATAGTCATGCGCAGTTTTATTAAAATATATTTCTTATTTTTTTTCCATAATATTACAGTAATCTCAATATTATGACCAATAATCACAAGGACAAAGTCATGAAAATTTATATTATTTTATGGTCATAATGGATTGGCAGTACTATTACTATTACTATTACAGTAAATATTCCTTATTTTGTTTAATATTTTTGTAATATCCCAATGATCTCAATATTATAATCAATAATATTGACAATTTTATTATTATTCTGTAGTCATATTGAACTGGTCAAGCAGTGGGAATGTGGCCTATGAAAACTCAAAAGAGTTTGAACCGGAAAGAGTTTGAAACCCAAGTATGAACAAAGAAATGTTTCCTCAATTTTTTTCCCAAATCTTGCAGCCCCTCTATGTAGATACACTCCTCAACAAAATCACCTCACACCCACTCACTTTAGAATGATTCATTCTTTCTAAATATGACACTTCCAGTCATCTGGTGAAAATTCCTGTAAAAACAAAATATCCCAATGTCATTTTTTTCCAGTATCGTGCAGTCCCACCCATCCCACAATCCTCCCCTCGTGTCATTAAACCCACAGTTAAAATGATGTCATCAATAGTCTGTCATAGACCCATCAGAGCATCACATAGCCCCTAAAGGCCAGCAAGATTAATTGATTTAGACGTAAATGGACAAATTCCCCCACCCCTGTTCTTTAAGGACACTTTGAGCATAGTTTTTTTTTTTCAACAAATCCTAGAAGACAAATCCAGGTTTTGGTCGTAGGATTGTCAGGATTGACATTTGAGGTTGCGCTGATATTTTTAGCGTCCTCCGCTGTGATTTGGACTAATTGCTCCGCTGACTCCCTTTAGTTTTAAAAGCTCATTCTCTACAATAAATCCTCAGGAGAAGCGTTGCCGTTTCTCGCTCAAATGAATCAACTTGCCCCCCCCCCCCCCCCCCACACACACACTTACTGCGTTCTGGAAAAGAAGTCTGCGTGTCAACACTTGAATAGCTCGTGGAGTGTTGTAAAGTAACACAGCCATGGCGAGCATTGATTCGGAATGCTGTGCTGAGAAAGTAAATATTGAGCTTGATTTTTAGTTGCGTGTATCCTCACTAGACTACTTACAGGCAAGTTTAATAATTCATGCCAAAAAATGGAGCTCACCCTTTTGGGGCCAAGAATGATTTTTACTCGCACACTGGCAAGAAATCTGCTTTTTAGACGGGTGAAATGTCACTCGAAGCCAGATTGGGGTTTAATTCACATTTTTCACATTGTGGCCTGGTTTTCCGAGCAACGTTTAGATGCAGCTCTTTGCGCATCCTATGATTTATTGCCACGCTGACATCCTCGCTGCATTTCCCCTATAAACATTTAATGAGAGCGAATATGTGGACGTGAAAGAAATGCGCATGAAATCTGTCTGATAATAGCTTTAAAGTAAACAGTGCTTCAAGGACTATGTAGCAAGAGCATCAGGAAAACATTACTTCCTTGTTTGTGTCTCTTGCCGGTCAGAAACGTTTCTAGTTATTATTTGAGAGGCATGTAACGGATGTAATTTGTAATTTGATAACATGAGGCTTTTCGAGGCCCCTTGACTATGCTTTATCTCATCTATCGCGAGTAAATAGTTTTCTGTGGAATGAGCGCGCTTGGTTTTTTCCTCCTTGTTGCATTTTTGCAGTGAGTAATGTCTGTCCTTATAATTTTTAGCTTGGCAATTAAAGGCCACCGCTGTGGATGCGGATGAAAGCTACAGCAAATGCTGTTTCTCTGATATGGGCATTTGCAAATGTTAAGACGTGTTTAAAGCAGATTTTTCTGTTTATAGCCCCTTTATGGAATCGCAAAATGGAAGGCACGCTCTGTTTTCCCACAGCATTGCCATGTGAACAATTGGAGATTGTCAAATAGATTTCAACTGCACACTTTAACCGTAAATTACAGTGAGAGCTCTTTGTGTGTCCACTTTCATTTTCTGTAAAATACATTATGTACGCTTGAATGTTTGGATCTTTTTTTTTTTTTATTGCGGGTTATGTAATGTTCCTAAATGCCACACAGAGCTTTCTATTTGGAGCGCTTGAGCTTTTTACATCAAATTAATCCATAAAAGGCTTTTCCTCCTGTCTAAACAATGACCAATAAACACGGCAACCATGGCTAAGCAGCTCAGAGAGGAACTTCAATAACATGCTCATTACTCAGATGGGTATTTATAGTCACATACTGCTTAATCTCTGTTCTCTTTCAGCCAGTGGTCTCAATTTCTTGCCTGAATGTTATTATCACAGGAAGTAGGGCACTAACTGTTCTTCACATATTAAACTTTAATCAGATCCTAGTTTTTAGCGTAGCCGTTAGCAATTGACATAATATAGATTCAGACTTGTCTTTTGCCATCTGTGCTCTTTTGTCATTCATCAGACGCTGGGACGAGCAACAGAACTGATCCATTCACACACCAGGCTTAATAAGGCAGCATAAGTTTTAAGTGTTAATGGGACGAACAGATACTGTAAGTCAGACAGGGTGACTGGTTTAGGGAATGATGGGACTGTGAGGTGATATTAGAGGTGTGGGTTCAAATTAAATCTCTGATAATGGCCCTCTGGCTGTAATGTGCTGTAGTGAACAGTGGGGATCTTGATTTCTCAGCTCTTCACACACTAGCACATTGAGTTATATCTGCAGATTGTGTTTGCCTCCACTGGTCCATGTCTGTTTATTTATTATCTGTTAATATTTAACATCTTAAAAAAATTAGGTAGCACTTTTGGTACAAATTCAGTAAGCTGTTTACCAGCTGCCTATTGTCATACATAATTGTATCTATACTTATACTTGTTATAAAACAACCATGAATTGGTAAGTGGCAAATATTATTTTGTAAATATTATAAGTATTATAATTATTATACAAAAACATTTTTAGAATTTTTAGAATTGTTTATAAATTGATAAAAAAATTATAATTTATACATTTTTATAATTTTTATCATTATTATTATTTTATTTATATTATTATTATATATTATTTTTATTTAATATGCTTAATTTTTTGTGGAAATAGTGGTAGAGTGAATATATGTGAGTATAAATTTTCACAATCGTACAATACTTTAACTATTATTATTATTATTATTGTTATTATTATTATTTAATATATTTTTGTGGGGGGAAAAATAGCATTTATTTGAATATATATGTGTGTGTGTGTGTGTGTGTGTGTGTATATATACATATGTGTGTGTGTATATATATATATATATATATATATGTATATATATACACACACACACACACACACACACACACATACATATACAACGTAATAGTTTTACTGTCTGCTTACTGTCCATACTTCTGAGTGGTAGTGTGAGTATATAAATATTCACAATCTTACAATACTATAATTAGAACAACAATATTATTATTATTATTATTAGAAATAATAATAATTGCAATATTATTATTCCATTTTTATTATTTATAGGCTTTGTGGTCACTGTATGTATGTAATATAAGTAAATATATGAAGGTAAAATCTATCCAGTAGTCTATGCAGTAAAGTTATCTTGTACTGTATATTACATTTATTGCTTACATTGTGGGTCAGGCCTATTGTACTGCATTACAGTGACTTATAACCAGCTCCTGCAAACATACAGCATGTGATTGATTATGTCTCTGAGAGGCTGACATGAAGTTTTGGAGGACTCTGGGTTTTCCTTTATGGCCTCGTGTGGACAAATGGAGCGGATTGATATCGCTGAGTGATTGATGATGCACGAGCACTCAGAGCGCAATCTGACTGGCTGAGGAGGATCACGTCACCCGTCTGTTCCTTGTTTAGCTAACCTGAGCTGATTTGCGTCAGATACAGTATATTTGACTGACGTGGCATTCTGTGCTCTTCAGATGCATTCTGAAAAGCATAAAAGCTTTAGTTTTTAATCTACTGACTGCTGCTCGAGAGTCATGCATGAATAATACCCTGCTTGCTTATGCGTAGACAAATACACATTTAATTGCATTGCGTTTTGCAGTTGTGTGTCCTGCATGGCCTCGGCCGTGCTGAAAGTGAATCCCCCACTGTGAGTAGTTCCAGGTAAAGAGCCAGATTCCCTGCAGGTGTTCTCTGAGCACGGAGCCATCCATATTCATTTCTGCTACATGCAGAGGACGTCTCTGTTTCCACACTTTTTCTCTTTCATTTGACTTTTTCAATTCATTAGATGTAAGAGCTCCAAACATCAGTGAGATCTCAGATGAGAGACTACCCATCAATTAATATCTCTGTGTGGGGCACCTTTGGCCGCATCATAACTATTTTGAGCAATGCATGATCTTTGTTCCTACTTAGCTATTAATAAACTGTCAAATATAGGTAAATTTAACAGTAATTTTGAATAAAAATATTGAATTAAGATGTTACATCAGTGCGGTCATTTTCTATCATAAGTTACTGTAAAACATATTGTGCTGCTTTGTGGGATAATAGAGTAAATAGTTGGTTTTATTTACAGTCACCATTACTGTGATTAGTTTTGGCTGCATGGGAACTTGGATCTTATTTTCTTTTAATTAATTTTCTAACATCCACAATGGGTTGCACTGTGTTACATGGACAATAATAAGCTAGGCTTTAGATGTTGTAGTAATAATAAAATTTTATAAACAAATTAAGTGGGTTGCAATTATATTGTTGTGAGCTCACTGAATAATAACTGTTCAACCAGTCATGCACACATCAACACTCGGCTTAATTGCAAAATAACTAAAATAAAAAAAATAACAGGAAATTAAACTGAAAATATGGTTTTATGAAATCTGTTTTATTATGCTCCTAAATTCTGTTTTATTTCCCCTCCCTAAGTTCTGTTTTCCATTTTTTTTTCTGCATTTTAATTTTTTAAATGAATATTAATTATCTAAAAATGTATTATCATTATTGAAATTTTGTTGAAGTTCCCCCGCAGTTCCTGAAGTTCCTTAAATAATGTTTTGATGAAATGTATTATTGTCGTTTTTATTACTTTTTCTAGCGTACAGTAGTAATATTTCTCTTTCATATTTTCTAGTTTCTGTGTGTATCTGATGATAATTTTATGAAATGAAACAAAATGCTTGTGAAATAGTGAAATGCTCGAGTACATGAAAACATGGCACTCATTTACACAAGCTGTTTCCATCCACCTATTTTTATGCGCATTTTGGGATATAGCATAAAAAAACTGGATGAAAGCGCCAAGATGCGCATAAATTTAAAAAAAAATCTAAATTCTAAAAATTCTAAAAACGTATGCGCTCAACTAAGTTGGATAAATTTCTTATCCCATGAGAAAACTTGAGCATAAACATTTACTGAATAAATTCCTTAATGCGCATCAAAAAAGTCATGTGACTTTGCAATGGGACAGCATAAAACTGGACCAACCAACGGACCAATCTCATTGCACAGCACCTGAAATGCTAGTTTTGTCATTCTAAAATGCTTGAGCAAAGTCTCGTCAAAGTGCTTCGTTATAATTAACTCCCAGAACTGTGTTCCCAGACAACAGGCTTCGAAAATAAAATAACATGACCGCATTTCTTCTGTGTGCTCTGAAGCTCATAATTTATTGTATACAAAAATACTGTGCCTTCTCCTAGTGCAGCAAATTAAATTTTTTTTTGTGATATCACTGGATGGAAACGGTGCTTTGTTCGCAAAGGTTTTATGCGATATTCCAATTTGCGCTTAATTCGTAACTTTGGATGGAAACAGCTACTGAGACATGCAAACTTCAAATTTACCTATTTATTCTTTTTACAGTTTAATATTCACAGACACAAGTTTGTATTGTGAATTAAGTGTGCAGCTCTACTTTTGGTTTATTAATCCAAATCTATAATCCGCATTATACAGTAAATTCCATTTTTATGACTGGATTCCACCTGAGTTTTCCGCATCGCGGAAATCAAGGGCCCTACAAATAGCAAATGGAAGTCACAGTACACAATTTAATTAGAAATTTAAACAAATGATAGAGTTACTTCTGTAAAAATGTCTGTGATAATTTGACAGCTAGTAGGCAGAAATACACCAGAAATTCAACCAGAAACTCTTTTCAGTGCAACAAATCTTTGGGTCTCCCTGAGGTGATTTGGTTTGAATTCCATGCGGCAGCAACGGAAGCAAATAAACAATGTTGCGCATAAGCAAAGCTACCTTTTGTCATGGCTGTACACACCTCAGCTATGGCTCTCGAGTTATGTGAGGAAACAATAACCCAGCCATGAGGTGTCTCAGCTGCTTTTAAACTTTGAAGCGAAGATATGCTTGTCAGAGCTCTGCGTCTCTGCCCCCCCCCACCCCCCCACCCCCCGTAGGGCTGTAGGGCACAAACGCGCTTTGCTTTGCTTTGCATACCTCGCTGACATATCAGTGACCCAGGGGACAAATTTGCCCCGCATTGTATTTCACTGTAATTAACTGTCATTACACTGAGTTGTTCTTTCTACTTGGGAAATTAAAAAGTGGTTTTGTTACGAATAAACAAGATAATAACCGCTGTGTTTGTTCTCAAAGCGGTTTCTATTTATTTGATCATATACAGTGAGTATTCGATACAGAGAGGAGCGTTAACATTGTCAGAGCGAACGGCTTGGGCCCCGGTTGGGTTTGCATAGCGCAGTAGCATTCATGCAGAAATAATGGAGTACCATTGTGAAGAGCGTCTTTAATAGCCCTCCGCTATGCTTAAACAATTAGTTAGCGCATTGCGCCTCCCCTGCCATTTGGAGCACAGAATTGCTAGGCAAATCATACATCATTCCAAGGATGTAAACGTGAGGGGTGAACATGCTGTTTCAACAAGGTCATTGGGAAGCATGTGAGGAATAATTACCACACAAAAAGCTCTTGTGGAAGAAAAAAACAGCCAGTGGCCTAAATTGGATGGTGTTGATATGAGGGGCCGGTTTGTGTTTGATCTGCATCCTTTCCTCATTTTTCTCTGGCCGACTTGCATATTCTAAGTCTGATTACATTTTCTTTTTTCTAAATGTGGGTGCATATTAATGCTTATCAGAATGTGTGTTATAATAATATCATAATTAATGTGTTTGTTTGACATATTTGTTTGGCAACACGGAAGTTAGCGTTACTCTGGTTACCTCGACAAAAACCCTACTGGATTTTCCCATAGGCTTTTGAATTATTGCAGAAAAATCAATTATTGCAGAAAATGATTTCTGTGAGTAACAAAAGTTTTGATTCTTAAACAGTTTTGATCATGATAATCTTCACAAATGAACACAACGTTAATGATTTTAAAGTCTGAATACAATCGCCAAAAGTAAAAACATACTTTCGGTCTTGGTTTAAAAAAAAACATTTTCCCTGAAGGTTTGAGTTAGAATAGGTTGTAAGAGCATGATTATAAAAACAGTAGCTGGGTTTCCATCAAAAGTTGGGAATTTAACTTATGCACAAAATTGGAATATCGCATAAAACATTTGTGAATAAGCACCGTTTCCATCCAATGAGTCAAAGAGAACAAAATCATCACTTCCTGATAAACTGGCACTATATATCACTAATAAAAGTAGGAGAAGCCACTGAATATAATAATTTTAATAAATAATAAATTTCTTGCGTCTCAGAGCGAGCAGACAAAACAAAATAAATGCGGTCATTGCTTTCAGCAACTTTGACATTTCTGCAACTTTGCTCGGGTATTTGAGATGTGCATGGAGGAATGTATTCGCAAAATGCATTTCCATCTCCCATCATTCGCATTAATCCTTTTTCGCACAATATTAAGGGATTTTTATTCGAAATTTGGTGTTTCCATCACTCGTTTCTGATGCGATACTTCAAAATGCACATAAAAAAAGATGATTTTACCTGTATGATGCGATGACGTTTAATGTCCCCAACAACCTCTGTAGTCCCATTTAGCCACTTATCAACCGCCTTTTTCAAGACAAGTAAAAGCTTTAAAAATCACAAGGGGGTATTACTTATATATTTTATGTTGTAGGATAAAACATGAAATATTTTGAGTTTGTGTTAATTACAGACCTTATTTCAGGCATTTAACCAAAAACCCCTTCAAAAAAACCCATTGACTTCAGTACGATGGACCCGGACATGTTAAAATGCTAACTTGTTTCTAGATTTTGGCCTACAAAAATACATCATCTCTGCAGCACTATATTAGAATATCACAGTGTTAGCTCACCAGCTAATTAGCGAGACATGCTATTTATGTACTTCTGCCTGTGTAAAGTGTTCCAAATCAGTTACTTATGGGATTCAGTTTAATTTAGGATTCTGCCTTAGAAGGTAGCTGCCTTTGTAGACTGCTAACTGAGTTTTGGTATAAAGCTGTTCAGTATTATAGTGAAATTATAGGACAAAACACAGAGTGCTATTGTTAAAACACTTAGCTGTTCATGATGGCACTGAGAACTCAACCGCTAACAACAACAAGATGAAGATGAGTGTAAAAATGAATGTGTTTACAAGTGGCTGCCTGTTTTTATTCCCTATAACAGAGGGAAAGTCCATATGCTCCTTCCATTTTTCCCCTAAGGATAATTTCATTTAGCAGCACTGCCTTGTAGCGCTTCATTATTCAGCTGGGTAGCAATATAGCACAACAGTGAGTCCTCACTTCCTCAGCAGTCTTGGTTCAGGAATCAAACCAACCAGCTTCAATATGAAACATTACCAGCTTTAATTTTAGGCATCAAAATGATGGCACAATATATTAGCATTTATTTGTTTTGACTGTAACTAAAAACTTTTGTTTGCTGCAAAATATTCAAATATGTAGTTTGAGAGTATAGCTTCACAGGTGTAGCCACTTGAATTGAGCGACTTCTCTGATTGGTGGATATCTCTGCAGGATTATGGGTAGTGTAGTTCATAAGTGAAAAAATTGAGATATAGAGTGCAAAATCCCATTCATTTTCTCCATAGAGGGAATTGGTCAATCGATGTTTTTATATTCCCCCATCATTTATAATTTGATTTCATTTGCAATGCTTCATGGGATTGTAGTTCTTTCCCTTATTAAAGCTGTTAAGTACACAGTCTTGTTCCTAGTCTTGTACTTCTTAGCTTCAAAGTTTGTAATATTCTCATTCACCCTGTAGCTGGTTGGTTGGGTTCATGGCTTATAACACTTCAATGAAAATCCCTACAGAAAAAAATACATCCAGAATCAAGGCCGCTGAAAAAGTGGGCTGCACTAATGCACTCTATAAATCATTAATTAAAAAAAAAAGGAACTGAAATCAAATTTCAACATAGAAGCATATTGCTGATAATCTTAGAGCTCATGGTAGATCTGTCTCAAATGTTTCTTTGGAAAATATGAATGAGATTTTTATTTCCAAGTTACGCTGTATTGTAGAGCTGCTTTGCTGCTTTGCCTCAATGACCTCACCATATTTTTTAAGGTCAGTGTCAGGACTTGTAACATATTCTTATTCAATCAGTTCGTGAATGTTCTGCTGGAGCACATTTTACAGAGCTTTAATGGTATGGAAGTATATTATAACTACATTATGGGCATGTTCTGAATGCCAATGGTCTCTCTCACTCATCCTACTGTCGTTAAATGCTTTAACCATTTAGAATTTCCTCTGAGTAACAGAAGACAGTTTGTGTATTGTGAGCACCGCAGACCATGAAGCCTTGCGGAGTAAAACGTACTGCTAGTTTACAATGCGGTATTGTTATAGATTGTTTTGCCTTGGGTTCGTGATCCTCAGAGCATATAAGAAGACTTCATTTGTTGAACCGTACCGCAGGTTGCTGAAGGTCTATTGACACTATTAGATTAATGATGCATACACTTTCATGGCCGCTATGTAAGTTTATGTGTGGATTAGAAAATGTGCATTCTGATGAATTGTTTTAATATCTTAAAGGTTGCTACCCACTGTGCAGCTTGTTTTGTTGCGAGAACATTTTCTTCTCTGGAGTCATTGAGCGGACAGCAAACAATAGTTCTTTGAGTTGTTTAATTACTACTTCCTGGAACTTTTCCCCTCATTGTTAAGATTAATGAAATATATAGCCTTACCATTTCTGAATAATCACTTCTTTTATTTCTCTTTTTAAAGGTGTAGTTTACCTAAAAATGAGCATAATTTACTCACCTTCCTGTTCTCTATTTTGGGTGCTTATTATTTCCTTTCTTATGCTCATTATGGAGATTTTGGACTCATACCTTTATTTCTTTGTCTTGATTTATTCATTTATTTGAAAATATATTAAATGCAATTCGTACATACAGTGGGTCCTTCTATAATGAGCATGTTTTTCATTTCTGAATAAAAGTAAAATGAAGAAAGCGTTGAAAAAATTTGGTAAAGGAAACCTTGTGTTATATTTTCTTATAAAAGCAGATTTTATATATATATATATATATATATATATATATATATATATAAAATTGTAAAATAATATCTTGAAAAATATATACATTTATATTATACATTTTTTAAATGTTTTTTAAAATGTGGAAAAAAATGTGTACAGTTATGTATTTTGGTATAAAGAAACAAATTAACAGGAAATATTTATGAATGAATAATTCATGATATTTGTAAAATAATATCTTGAAAAATAGATATATTTTACCTTTAAAAATATATTTAAAATGTTTTTAAAAATGTAAAAAACAAAAAAAAGTTTGTGTGT
>JAFVLL020010173.1:6478-63528 GCA_021397915.2 Tor tambroides
TATTTATGTAGTACCGTGGTCCTGTGAGGCACGACATTTCGTTCCACTGTATGTCCCCACATGTAGCGGAATGACAATAAAGCTCAACTTGACTTAACTTGACTTGAGATGCCCTCTAGAATAAGAATCTCCATCCACAACCTGCAACCAACTAGCAAGTAGCAAATCATGTTACATGGCTGTGATGTAATTAAAACTAATTGGCTGTTTAATGGATTTGATTGTCCTTCGCAAACTTCTTGTTTCAAAAGGAAACAAGAAAAACAGGAAAAAAACTGCACTTGTTGATCAGTTTAGGAATGTTCCGGTCACTAAAATGTAAAGGTATGTGGCCAAATTCGCTTTAAGTCAGCATCAGATAATTCACAGACAATGGCAAAAAAAAGATACCAAAAAGAAATTATTATAATAGGTAAAAGGCCCTTTCCCCCCGATATATATTATTAAATATATTAGAAAAAAATATCAAATACAAAAGTTCTATGTACTGTATGTATGAGCGTCTCTCTTACGCTCAAAAACACACACACACACACACACACACACGTATATATATATATATATATATATATATATATAAATGCTAAAAATTGTAACATTTTTAGCTATATGCATATTACTAATCAAAAATTAAGTTTTGATATATTTATGGTAGGAAATTTACAAAATATCTTCATGGAACATGATCTTTACTTAATAACCTAATGATTTTTGGCATAAAAGAAAAATTGATCATTTTGACCCCTACAATGTATTTTTGGCTATTGCTACAAATATACCCCAGCGACTTAAGACTGCTTTTGTGGTCCAGGGTCACAAATGCTGATTTGCTGCTCAAGAAACATTTCTTATCATTATCAATGTTAAAAACATTTGTGCTGCTTATTATTTTTGTGAAACCCCAATACATTTTACTTTAGGATTTGTTAATGAAGAGAAAGTTAAAACATTAGCATTTATTGTAAATAAACACTTGTAGCATTATGTAGCCCACTTGTAGCCTTTACTGTCCTTTTGGATCAATTTAATACATCCTTACTGAACACAAGTATTAATTTCTTTCAAAAACAAACATATTTGTATGATGCGCTGACATTCTTCTCACAGAGCGTTCTGAATTGGTCATTTTCAAGGTTCTATTTCTGTTAGAATGCTGCTTTAGAAGACAGCTGCCTATATAGACAACAGACAGCATGACAGCTTGCTAGGTTTTGGTACAGAGCCTATACAGCAACTCTGAGTTATACAACAGCGGTTAATGAGCTAAAGTTGCATGCAGGCCTTTAAATGATGCAACGTTCCTGTTCCTCTTCCTCACCATCACTCATTCTAATGAACGCGCTGCTTGTGAACGCACACGACTCCATGCAAAAGCATACGTGCATACTAACCAGTCCTCACTGCAAAGACTGTAAATTCAATTACGCTTCTAAACATGAACATAGAAATTAGCACCTGGAGGAACAAATTCGAAAGCCCTTTATTGATTGTATATGAAACTAATATTTCACTGAAGGTCAAACTAATATTTATCAGCCACTGGGCTGTATGTCACGGATGAGTGTGCATGAGAAATTTATCCAGAGAATAAACCACCATATTTGATATTTTTTGTAAGCTTAGCAGGATAAGGCAATCTGAATTCTGATCATTTTTATGGGCATTCAGTCATTCAGAATGTTTTTGCGCTGCTTTGAATCTTACAAAAGCAAGTTTATACCTGTCGCCATGCCATACGCTCTCTCTGTCATTTAGATTCAGTTTGTAAGTGCTGCTACTGCGTGTGAAGGTCTGTTTTGTGCATCTGGGCCTGTCCGTGTCGTGACAGTAGGTCACGGCTGAGTGTGTGTCTCTGTCATTTCAGCCTCATTTGCACTGTCACTAAACACACAACACTGTTTTTATTTGTCTGCTGTAAATGGCCCAGGCAATGGAAACAGCTCTGCTGGATACCAACCTGTGCTTTTTCCCCGAAACCACAAAAATAAAGACAGTTTATAGAGACCGAGTTGGATAAATTTGGACTTATTTTGATGTACATTATTTATGTTTTTCTAAAGATTTGCATAGACGTGTAGTGAAAAACAAACTGTTATTAAGGGAAATAATTAATAAAATAGTTTAAAAAAAAATAAAAATTTGCTGAAAATGTACTCACCCTTAGTCCATCAAAGATGTAGATGAGTTTTGAGAAATGTAGCATTACGTCACTTGCTCACCAATGGATCCTCTGCAGTGAATGGGTGCCGTCAGAATGAGAGTCCAAACAGCTGATAAAAACATCACAAACAAGAAATCCACACCAATCACGTCATATCATCATATGAAGCAAAATGTTGCATGTTTGAAAGAAGTAAATGCTGGTTTTTATTTTATTTCAAATCATTTTAAGTCATGGCCAAGTTTGCTGAAGCTGCTTTATTGAGTTAAACATTAAACCAACAGTTCCTCAACTTTGTGAGACATAAGTAGCTTCTTCCCTACATAACTTACCCAAAATACATGTTCTTGGCAGGATTTATAAATAGTTTATGTGCTTCAGGAACTATTAAATCCATCTCAGCAGGCTAATCAGAGATCATTTTTGTGGTTTAGATAATCATAGTTGAGGTTTGGTTCTGTTTGCATGTTTTTTTAGAGCTGACCCGTTAAATTGTGCTGTTCTCATCCAATATCTCTGAACCAAAACTTGGTGCATGCAAATAAACTTGTATAGATGTTGTGCAAGCGCTCATGAATCAGCTCACAGTCTTAGCCTTGTTCAAGGCTAATCAGGACTCAAAAAAATACATCTTTAGTTCAGTTGGTAAATTAGTGTTATTTAGGGGAATTTTGCTCTCTTTTTTTTTTTTTTCATGTGAACTTAACCAGTTTGACACCATTTGTGAATGTAAGTTGTGTTATTATGCATTTAACATTTATGGTCTCAGTGACTTAAAACACATTTGGAATATGATATCACTGTGCAATAATAACAATGTGCTGTGGGTTCAAACTGAGTTCGATATTTTGACACAAATGTCCTTCACATCTTAATAATTCCTCAGTTTGTTCACTCTTGGAGTGAAAAGATTTCCAGCTCAAAGCCAATAAACATTCTGGACAGCCTGAACAGTTTGTTCCTGAGATGTTTTTGGTCTTTGTGTTCCTAGCCTTTTTGTATTTTGAACAACTGTTTTATAAGACTATTGTACAATAGTGCTCTGTGTTTGCAAACACGAGCTTGTGTGTATGTTTATTTGTTTATTTATCTGTGTTTGTATATGCCTGGATTCAGCATTGAAACAGTCCTTCAAAATAAAGTAAATTATTCTGTTTGCACGCAGCAAAATGACCAAATAGACTTCTGCATTTTGTGATGTGCACTAGTTGAATGTGTTACTCACCACCAGTGCTAGGCTGTTGTGGCTATTTGCCAGAACGTTGCTATGCAAGGTTTTCTTGCCAGAGTGCTCTGAGTGTTTTTTTTACAATGTTGCTAGGTTGTTCTGGGTAGTTGCTAGCGAGAACGCTCAAGTCTCTATTATCTCTAAAAAATAATGACTACAATATGGCATACTATTATTGAGTAATGACATACTAATGCTTTACATCTCACAATTTCAAGTTTACGTCTCAATTGCAATCTCACAACGCCGAGTTTACATTTCACAATTTTGAGTTTATATCTCAAAATTCCGAGTTTGTCTCAATCCTAATGTCAGAATTCCAAGTTTACATTTCACAATTCCGTGTTTACATCTCAATCCCAATCTCACAATTCCAAGTTTAAATTTTACAATTCCGAGTTTACATCTCACAATTCTGAGTTTACGTCTAAATCCCAATCTCTCAATAGCAAGTTTACATTTTACAATTCAGAGTTTACATCTCAATCCCAAACTCACAATTCCATGTTTACATTTCACATTTCTGAGTTTACGTCTGAATCACGATCTCAAAATTGCAAGTTTATATGTGACCCTGGACCACAAAACCAGTCTTAAGTCGCTGGGGTATATTTGTAGCAATAGCCAAAAATACATTATATGGGTCAAAATGATCAATTTTTCTTTAATGCCAAAAATCATTAGGATATTAAGTAAAGATCATGTTCCATGAAGATATTTTGTAAATTTCTTACCGTAAATATATCAAAACTGCATTTTTGATCAGTAATATGCATTGCTAAGAACTTCATTTGGACAACTTTAAAGGCGATTTTCTCAATATTTAGATTTTTTTGCAGCCTCAGATTCCAGATTTTCAAATAGCTGTATCTCGGCCAAATATTGTCTTGTCTTGTAAAATTGACACTTAAGACTGGTTTTGTGGTCCAGGGTCACATATTTCACAATTTTCAGTTTACATCTTACAATTCTGATCCCACAATTCCGAGTTTACATATCATAATTCTTGCAATTCTGTTTTATGTTTCTGCAACAGAACACAAAATAGAAATTAAAATAGATAAATGTTATATTTCACAATTCTGAAGTTTTTTCTCTCAAAATTGCCAGAAATGTTTGAATTGTGAGATTAAAATATTACTAAAATTATTTCATTCATTCATTCATTCTATGGCAGAAACAGGCTTCCATATTAAAGGCACAGAAAAAAATCAATAAGTCAAATTGTTTTACCCAGGTAGAAAAAAACAAAAACAAAGCAAAACTTTGAACTGGTTAATTTGGGTAAATGTAGTTGTTTTTCTTCTAGTGGAGTGGAGTATGTAAACATGTGAAACAACTTATCCAGGATAGTCCTAAAATAAGATGCAATTTTTCTGAAACCTCTTATTTTGTTAAAATTATGAACATTTTGCATATTCTGCAAGGGGCGAGTATGAGCGGAACTGTATATTAATTTTGCTCCTGTTTCTCTCCTTCTATGACTTTCGTTTCTTGCATTTTCCTTGACTCTAACTCTTCTCTGGCTCTTGTTTTCAGCTCCTCTCGAGTGTGCGGGGGTCCTGATGCCATACGGGGTAAGAACATTGTGTTGAGCTGTGGGATCGTTTCACAGCAGCGGTGCTTCTTATTTACACTCTATCCAGCACTGCTGTGAGTGCACCTTAGCGCAGAAACAAAGCGGAGCTCAACCGGCCCTGGAGTTCATCCGTCTGCGAGAACAAACAAAAATTAAAGTATCCCACGTCTCCATATCCTCTGCCCATGTTTGTGTTGGGCAGCTGCCAACGCGGCGAGGGAGAATAATACAGTGAAGTATTTCTTTAATTTGTAGAGTGTTAACATTTACTGTCTCTTTTAACCGGCTCTGGCACACGAGGGATCCCGAATGCTGGAAATAAAGAGGTTTTGTTCTTTCCTTCAGGGAAAATTGAACTTTCTCCATGAAAGGTTATCATCAAAGTTTAATATTTTGTGGGTTTTAAATCTCTTACGCAGTTGTGTTTCATTGGTCCAAAATCCTGCTGCATTTAACTATTTGATAGGTTCTGACTAGCTGTGATTGTGGCCTTTCATGTAACACTTTTGTTTTCAGTATGAAAACAAGCTTCTTCGTGAAATCTTATTTCACATAAAATGGTATCTGATGGTAATATCATGGTACTATGATTACAATGGCATTTACAGTATAGTGTCCAGAACCATGGTTTTAACATATTATCATGTCCAAAAACAACATTACACTACAATGTTTATAAAGGAATAATTCAGACAAAAAAAGAGAAGAAAATATGCTGAAAAAACATGGATTTTGGGTTAATTATTTAGGGAAGGAACTACTTACGTCTTACAAAGCTGAGGAATGTGATTTAAAAACGTCAGCTTCAACAAACTTAAAAAGAAGGCCATGATTTAATGTGATTTGAAATAAAATAAAACAAGCATTTGTTTCTTATAAACATGCAGCTTTTTGCTTCACTAGTTGTTCATTGATGGACTGGAGTGGTGTGGATTGTTTGTGGATTATTGTGATGTTTTTATCATCTGTTTGGACTCTCATTCTGACGGCACCCATTCACTGCAGAGGATCCATTGGTGAGCAAGTGATGTAATGCTACATTTCTCCAAATCTGCTCTGATGAAGAAACAAATTCGTCTACATTTTGGATGGCCTTAGGGTGAGTAAATGCTCAGCATTTTTGGGTGAACTATTCCTTTAAGACCCCTGTACTAAAGTTGAAATCCTGCTCTTTATTTTTGCTTACTGTGGCTCTCACGGATGTGCTGTCTACGACATATAAACAATCAGCTTTAATCGACAAATTAATTTTTTGGCTCAAGCATAAAGGGGCGTGTTATGCATTAGCATCGGGCACATTGATTCCCAGTGAGCCAATTGCACATGCTTATGCACTCAGACGAATGCGTCAAGCACTTAATTGTTCATTGGTTGACTGTAACAAATGAAGCTTGGCCTAGGGCCACAGCGAGGGTCCAGGATAACAGCTAGGATCTGCCGCAGGGGATTGTCAGATGTTTAGTCATCTGTTTCATTTACTGTTTTTATTAATTTCTCCTACCAATGATGATTACAGATGGAACTTAGTATTTAGTGTCAACCTGAAATATTTAATGCGATTTGATTTATTTAGTACATAACCATAACAGTAAATGTGCTGTCACAGTGGACTTTGAATAGACCTCTATTCACATCTGTTCATATGCATGCAAAGTGGAAACTTTTTAAATAACTACACTGTAGATTTAATCTTAAAACATTTCAGTATAAATTATACATTAATTCAGATTTTTTACTAAAACATGTTTAAAGTGTATTGCATTGCCACAAAATTATTTTTCAGCATATATATACACCGAAGTTTTTGAAGTTGAAAATAAAGATTGTTGGAGAACAATTTTACAAGAAAATACTTAAAAAATCATTTATTGACTTCTTGTTTCTTTGTATTTACTTGTGAAGTTTACTAGCAATTTCTGAGTGAAATCCTAAATCCTCGAAAGAAAAATGCTGCAGTACCTTTTTTTGACTGCAGTATTTTTTACAAACTTTTGAAAATGACTACATTAAATGCATGACTTAATGTGATCTCTTCAGCACGGCGTCATCTAGCAAAACATCTAAATGGAATGCTAAATGAACATTATGTTTCTTATTTGTTCTATACCAGCTGGTTCACATTAAATAATGTTATTTCCCAAACCTACAGGTGAATCTCATCTGGAAGTCTCCCTCAGGTCATAAAAATAATGAGTTCTTGAATAAACATACTTAAAATTCCAAACTGTAAGTTCTTTTCTAAAAACACGCCAGTGACAGGTTTAATATTAATGCTCATATGGACGTGAGCAACATTCCAGGATGGCAGATGGGATGAACAGAGATTTTATGCTGGATTTCCTTGAAAATGTAAATTCCATGAGGGAGAGCACGGACCTTTGTGAGACATAAAGGTCAGTGAATGTCTTTAACTATGAGCATGTGTGACAAGCTGTTTGCTGCATATAAGATTTGTAGAAATTTAGCATTACATCACTTGATCATCAATGGATCCTCTGCAGTGAATGGGTGCCGTCAGAATGAGAGTTTTAATGTGACACTTATAGTGAATTGTAGTTCACTTTTAATTTAGTCTCTTTAAATCTCAGTACTTCAGCGTATTCAAATTCTTGTGCCTTATTTTGTTACAACATGTCAGAATCAATAGCATTTGCCATCAATAACATTAAATCTGAATGCGAATGAGATTTTGGTGCTTCAGTGGAGAGGACGATTTACATTTCATTCTGTTCCTTACATAAAGGTATCACATGACTTCATTATATAGTCATGTGGGAGTTTGTGGTGTCTTGAGCTTTATAGCTGTGATTACTACCGATTGTCCTTGTATAGAAAAGAGAAGCTCAGAATTTCTTAAACTGTGTTCATCGCAACAAAAAGTCACAGAGCATGAGACAAATGAAGTAAATGAAGCAAATGAAGTAAAATCACATTTGGGGAAATGATCAAATTAGAGAGAATATGCAAAATATGTTGTTTGTATTCCTGTAGGGCATTAAACAGTGTGACATACAGAGGCCATGATGTAAGCAGACGTCTTATATAAAAGACATTTCAGTGCTTTGATTTCCCTGGGGCCATTTCTGTGATTGAGATATTGAAATGAACGGGTTGATGGAGATGTGGGTGTCTCTAAACATCCCGTTCCTGGGACATGGCTGCCCTTTGTGCATGCAGCAATTCTCTGACCCTCGAATGCATCTAGTCTAATGTGTGATGGTCTTTATCAAACCGTATAAATGATGCACACATTCCTGGTGGACAGCCTGATCTGCAGTAGCTATGCGGTATAACAACGCACTGATGAAATCTGCAGAGAGAGGAATTTTAGAAGCAAGACCTTTAAAGATATGCATAATTTATGCTCGCTGTGTTTACATTTGGAATACATCTGAGTGCAACGTGTGTTTCTGACCTTGAGAGCAGCTGTCAGGGGATTGAAGTGAAGTTCATATAGTGTGTAGCTTCATGGGAAAAACAATGAAACTTATTTGAATTGAATTACTCGTGCATGGTGCAGGAAATGCAACATTTTCTGTAGTTAGGTACATCATATTTAGCCTGCATACATAAAGTACACTCATGTAACGCAATATATACTGCATAGCAAATCTTGTTTATATTGTCTCAAATCTCATGCAGCTATATATATTATGTATTATGTAAAATTCACTTGTACATGTTGTTTGAATGTAAATGTGTGTTGGCAGTGTGTACACAACCACCCTATAATAATAAAAATCCATCCGCTCCTTTTTTTTTTTAATCCCCATAAATCATAAGCAGTGTCTCTGAACAAGCTGTTCACAGAATCTGTAAAATGTGACATCACATTTTACAAGCCCCGCCCATGACGGTTGACGGACACTGCCCTGAGTGAGCCGCACACAATCCGCCGTGTTTATCTTCACGATAAAGCATTTAATGCTATCAAGTAAGAAATGTCTTCTTATTAGAGTTATAGAAGTTATTCAGTCCAGAGCAGTGAGTGATTTTCTGATTTTATTTTATTGTTTGGGTCATATTAACAGCGTAGACAGCCGTATAGGTACTGCATATTATGCTGCTGTCACTTAACAGACAGATCTAATATAAACATGCGATTTCTTTCCCAGCTGTTTAACTTCACAGACATAACCGACATTGTTTTAACTCGTGTGTTTTTGACATAAACTGTAAATGTCTGTATTTGACAGTTTAAGAGCAATAAGACATGAAAGAGAACTTAGTTTAATGCTCACATGCTGTGTGACAGCCGCTTTCTGTGCGTGTTCTCCGGATGTGTGTGCTCAGAAAACCTTATATCAGAAGTTTAAAGGGATAGTTCACCCAGAAATGAAACTTCTGTCATTAATTACTCACCCTCATGTCGTTCCAAACCTGTAAGACCTTCGTTTGTCTTCAGAACACAAATTAAGGTATTTTTGATGAATTCCGAGAGCTTTCTGACCCTCCCATAGAGAGCAAGGATACTACCATGATCAAGGTGCAGAATAGTAGCAAGGACATCGGTAAAATAATCCATGTGACATCAGTGGTTCAACCATCATTTTATGAAGCTACAAGAATAATTTTTGTGTGCAAAGAAAACAAAAATAACGACTTTATTTAACAACTTTATCTTAATTTGTGTTCTGAAGATGGACGAAGGTCTAATGGGTTTGGAACGACATGAGGTATCTGAGGTATATCTGAGGTACAAGCTGTAAAGGCACAGCCCTGTTCTGGAAAAGGGAGCGGGGAGCAGCAGCTCATTTGCATTTAAAGAGACGTGTACGGAAACTGCGCATTTCTGCTTCCACTCAAAATAGGCATTTTCAAAATGATATAATAAATGATCTGTGGGGTATTTTGAGCTGAAACTTCACAGACACATTCTGGGGACACCTGAGACTTATATTACACATAAAAAGGGACATAATAGGTGCCCTTTAAAATATTATAAACATTAACCTCATGATTTTCTGTAAAGCTCCTTTGAAACAGCCTGTATTGTGAAAAGTGCTATACAAATAAATTTGACTTGCCTTGAACTCCTAGGGTGTTGTGGGTGGTTGCCAGCGTTTTGCTATGTGGTTTCTAAGGTCAGTGAAAAGTCCCAAGTTATGCACCAAAGTTTATAAAAAGTGTTACGGATTTGATAATTAACCCAGTGTTTGAGAAAGAGTAATAATGATGCTTGCCTTTGCTAATAGGAACTACTAATAAGATCTGGCGTATGGATGAAGACAGCATGAATTATTGAAGCCACTCCTTCACTTTCAGAAGAAAAGGTACACAAATGTCTCTGTACCCTTTCAAAAGGTACTAATATGTCAATTTATATACTAATATGTTATTTTAATGTCCTAATGTGTGCCATTTAGTGGTAAATAAGGTACAAAAATGTAGCTATTAGCATTTGTATACCTTGTGATACCACCCCAGAGTGTTTGATTGTAAACTCAGTGGACTTTCCGGAATTGATTGTTTTTATCAAGTTTCTGAATACAGATGGGTACAGACTTTATGTTCTAAAACCTTTTCTCCATTTATATGAGAAAATCGATCAGGCCCGATCCGCATGAAATGAACCGAACTTTAAGAGTACAGCTGATGTTGATCTGAGGTTGAATACAGCTTCAGGCCACTGAACGAGATTGTGTTTGTCTTTACAGTTCTCTTCCATTTAACTTTTTTTCCCAGGTTTAATTTGTTATCTTGATCTTGACCAAGTCTAAACTGAGCTGCAGACCCAAACCCACAATATTTAACACAATGCTGAAATGTGCTTTACAACAAGCAAAAAAGATTTCAGCAAAACTGAAATAATCACTGAACAGAGTTTTTATGCTTATGTTTTATGCTGTGTAAACATCAGTATGCAGTATTGGCATCTTTCTTGCTAGTTAGTGCTGCTGGATGAGGCAAGCATCACTATCACTACTGCATACTAAGCAACACAAGCCTTATGTGAATATTAGGTTCAGATCAGGAAATTAGGAACCAACTAGCAACCAAGCTCTATGAAGGAGGATTTTTTGGAGGATTTTAACTCTGGAACATTTGGTGCGTTCAGTTGTAACTGCCACACTTGCTTGATTTAAACATTTTAAAAAGTAAAAACAAAAGGCTGATTTGCATTTCGGCAGAGATGTTAATGGACACTATTAAATGATATTTATTTTACACTGGTATCCTTGGAGACCAGGACCAGGGGAAGATGAAATATTTGAAAGGTCTCTGTAAGGTTCACTCACTGAACGATTTACTGTTTGTAGATTAGTTAATGGAAAACTTTGGCATCAACATTATGCTGCTTGTTTGAAACAGAGGATACAGATATGATTATGGACACTCACATTAATACTTTCATTCAGCAAAGATGCACTGAATTGATAAAAATTGACAATAAAGATTTATAATATTACAAAAGACTTCTATTTTAAATAAATGCTGTTCTTTTGGACTTTCTATTCATCAAAGAAACATTAGATGCAGTTTTCAACACTGATAATAATCAGAAATGTTTCTTGAACAGCAAATAAGTATATTCAAATGATTTCTGAAGGATCATGTGACACTGAAGACTGGAGTAATGATGCTGAAAATTCATTTTTGCATCACAGGAATAAATTACATTTTAAAATATATTCAAATAGAAATTAGTTATTTTAAATTGTAATAAAATTGTATAATATATTACTGTTTTTACTATATTTAAATGAAGCCTTGGTGAGACTTTTAAAAATATTTTATAACATTTCACCTGCCCCAAACTTTCAAACTGCGTATATGCATTCATCTGTCTATTTAAGGAGATATAACAAGTCTTTTATTGTTAAAAAAAAAACATTATTTAAAAAATAAATAAATATATATATATATATATAATTTTTTTTAAAATTAACATTCAGTTTTATTATTGACTTGACTCACTGACAATGTCGGATGAGAACAACAAATAAACTAAACTGAGCTGGAAAATGACAGTTGTGTTCTGTAGAACTGCTTTTTAACTAAATTTGTTTTATAATTGACAAATTTTGAAACATCAACTTGCTATTGAAATTAATTGAATCAACATTGAACTGACTTGAGCTGAATGGTGATACTATTGCTTATAGCTCAGTTAAACTCGTTTCATGACTAGTGAACTTTACAGAGTTATTGAACTGAACCAAATCAACACTGAACCAATTTGAGCTGAACAATGACACTATTGACTTTACATTTGCATGTGTCTCATAATTGATTGCATCATAGCCTCATCATTGATTCTTTTACTCTGATTTGTTTTCCACATATGATCTTCAGGACTGAATGTCAGTAGTGAAAATATATAAATATATATTCTTGCTGCTTGTATGGACAAAGTATACCATGTGTGTCGGGTCAAGTATGTTGTTTTGATGGGCTGCGCTCCAAAGTTATTTTTGACTAGCGGTTTGACTTGATGGATTTGTTGTTTTGAGCAATTACAGTTGCCCATGAAGAATCAGAGAATACACGTTTAAATAGGTACATGAAATTGAATTGTGAAAATATGTGAACGGCAAACACATTTAGCTGTAGTCAGCGCTGTGGGATCAACAAACTGTGGGTTACATCCGTCCAATATACATGTCCTCTGATGGAGTCACTACTGGAATGTGTAAGCTACATTTATTAAAAAAGGGAGTGCAGTGAACTGGAGTCCCACTGGTGTATTTACATTGCAGGGGTCAAATCCACTGCATTTTGTAGCATTTTAAGTCGCTCAAAGGTTAATCAAGGTTTCTTGCACCATAAACTTGATTTGCTTTCATGACCTCTGCATCCTCTCTCTGAACTGAACAGGCTCCTTTTTCTACATTTTTAAGACTTATATGTGTAAATGACCTCCGTTATGACTTGATAACATCTTTGCATGTGTATGAGTAATGAGTAATAATGAGTAAATGAGTAATAATGTTTACAGACTGTGGGCTTTGCGGTTTTATCTGCTCCATCAACGTCTTCGCAAAGCTGCATCATATTATGACAGATTCATAAAACTAACAGATTAATAACACACTACTGCTTGTACTGTTAAGATCAGACTGAAATGATCAGGGATCTTATTCAAAGTTAAGACTATATACTTCTATTACATATTTAAAGTTATATATTTTGCTTGTTGTATACAAACAATGTTAGGATATTCTTTCTTTTGTTGTTTAGGAATAATAGCATTTTTTGTGTGTATTTTATGTGTTTTCACATAAAGCAACAATATGACAATCCATTAAATCATTCTAGCTTATGTATGTATTTTTATTTTATTTTATTTATTTATTTTAATCTATATAATCTATTTAATTAATCTATTTTTGTCTTTTTTTAGAATTTATTTTATTATTTTTATGTATTTAATTAATGAATAAATATGTATTATCTGCTATTATTTACTTAATTTTTATTATTATTATTTATTATTATATTTTTATATTTATTGAAATTTTATGTATTAATTAAAATGTTTGATTTAATATTTTTTATTTTTATTTAATTTATTATTTTATTATTTTATTTTTTTTAAATTAAATAGATATGATTACAAAAAAGGATAATATAAAGTCAGCTGGTCATAAACCCATTCAGTATGAACGCATGTATGTATCTATGTATATATGTAAGGATGTATGTATTTATTTGTTTGTTTTTATTTGGTTTCCTTATTTTATTATTTATTATATTGTTTTTATTTATTAAATTATTAAATATTATTATTTGCATTAATTCTTTTTTCATAATCTTTTTTTTTTTTCCGTTTTTTTCACTTTTTTATTTATTTAAATGTTTGATTTATTTACATTTTTATCTAAATTTATTTATTTATTTTATTAAGTCCATTCAGTTTGAAACAACATCTCCATTATCTTTATGAATTTGAAAACATTTAAAAATATAAATGAAAGTTCACATTAGACGTATGTAGATTAAGTATATTAAGTTGTCTATTTTTTTCTCCTGGGATTTAAACAGAGGCAGTTAAATTGTTAAGTATAGTGAGTGTTTTTAGGCTGATTCTCTTCTTTCTTAGTGTGAGCATTTGTTTGGTTTTAGAGCGAGAGTCACTGACTGCCTCCACTAAAATATGAGCCTGTAATCCAGTGCAGCTCTAAACCCCATTCAAAGCACAATTGACTCTTTTTA
This sequence comes from Tor tambroides, assembly GCA_021397915.2. Classification (NCBI taxonomy): domain Eukaryota; kingdom Metazoa; phylum Chordata; class Actinopteri; order Cypriniformes; family Cyprinidae; genus Tor; species Tor tambroides. The sequence goes on from JAFVLL020010173.1 coordinate 20,603, forward strand.
ATTAAAGCTCAGGCCTTCAGAAGGAGTCAGAGGCCGATGAAGTGTCGTCTTTTCTCAACGCACCCTTTAAATCTCGCTGTGCGGCTGCACTCAGTCGGTCCGTAGTACAAATGAATCTGGCTGTCTGGCCTTCCCAGCAGAACTCATTTTGGAGATGAATGCTAATTAAAACAGGGAACAGTAGTATTAGACCCTATTTAGCAGAGCATGCTTAGTGTTGCCAGCTGACTCAGTGTGTAGCCTATCAAATCAGGCTGTTTTATGGGTGAGTTCAGGTGAAGTTTTAGTAGCACAAAGCAACAGCTCTGACCATTTTTTGACCCTTTTCTGATGCAGATAAATCTTCAGGCCATTCCCAGAGAAAATGTTACTGCTCAGAGATTGCTCTTTCACGACACTTAATGGGTATTTCATCTACTGCTGAGCTCCAATGGGCTGTGCACTGATGACCATATAAAAAGACAGTGACAAATGTTTAGAATATGTGCATATTTATTTTCTTTTATGTATTTATATTTATTGTATTTGTATGTATATATTTATTAATTCATTTATTGATTTATGAACTTAAATTTTGTATTCATTTATTTAATTTTTTATTTATTAATTAAATGTATGGCGGCCCAGTACACAACAAAAACAAGCCACAATCCACAATCCACAATTTTATTGTGTTGTATCTTGTTTCCATCATGTTGTGGCTTGTTTCTGTTGTGTTGTGCTAATTTTGTTGTGTTGCGATTAGTTTCTGTTGTGTTGTGGCTTGTTTCCGTTGTGTTGTGCTAATTTTGTTGTGTTGTGGCTTGTTTCTGTTGTGTTGTGCTAATTTCATTGTGTTGCAGCTTGTTTCCGTTGTACTGTGCTAATTTTGTTGTGTTGCGATTAGTTTCTGTTGTGTTGTGGCTTGTTTCTGTTGTGTTGTGCTAATTTTGTTGTGTTGCGATTAGTTTCTGTTGTGTTGTGCTAATTTTGTTGTGTTGTGGCTTGTTTCCGTTGTGTTGTGCTAATTTTGTTGTGTTGTGGCTTGTTTCCGTTATGTTGTGCTAATTTTGTTGTGTTGCAGCTTGTTTCCGTTGTACTGTGCTAATTTTGTTGTGTTGCGATTAGTTTCTGTTGTGTTGTGGCTTGTTTCTGTTGTGTTGTGCTAATTTTGTTGTGTTGCGATTAGTTTCTGTTGTGTTGTGCTAATTTTGTTGTGTTGCGATTAGTTTCTGTTGTGTTGTGGCTTGTTTCTGTTGTGTTGTGCTAATTTTCTTGCGTTGTGGCTTGTTTCTGTTATGTTGTGCTAATTTTGTTGTGTTGTGGCTTGTTTCCGTTGTGTTGTGCTAATTTTGTTGTGTTGTGGCTTGTTTCCGTTATGTTGTGCTAATTTTGTTGTGTTGCAGCTTGTTTCCGTTGTACTGTGCTAATTTTGTTGTGTTGCGATTAGTTTCTGTTGTGTTGTGGCTTGTTTCTGTTGTGTTGTGCTAATTTTGTTGTGTTGCGATTAGTTTCTGTTGTGTTGTGGCTTGTTTCTGTTGTGTTGTGCTAATTTTGTTGTGTTGTGGCTTGTTTCCGTTATGTTGTGCTAATTTTGTTGTGTTGTGACTTGTTTCCATTGTGTTGTGCTAATTTCGTTGTGCACTACTGGGCCACCATATAAACGGCCTGTCTACTATAAATATTTGACCTAATACACTCAAATATTTCAATCCTACGGAATTGTGCTTAATGCAAATTAGTAGCGCATTTCTTTTGCGGATTTGCCCACCCTCAAACAGCAGCACAGCCCTCGATGCGAGCGGGAGACGCTAGGATTAGAATACCGATGACAGTTAGCATTAGCGGCTCCAGCCCCTCCTGTCATTTCACCAGATCCTGCTTCACTCCTCCATCTGTTGTGCGTCAGCGTCATCTCCGCCGTGCCGCTTGGGCTGGATTAGGTATGCCCGCGCACATCCTGTCAATTAAAATACGATTAGGAATAATGAGAAAAGGTGTCCCTGTTTTGACTCGAAATGACAAGCAGGTGAAAAATGGATCGTTTAGGAAAAACTGATGGATAAATTTTGGCAGCTGTTCTCGCGATCCTGGGTTTGCATTCTACACACACCCTATGGGATAAATCCATATCCCTCATTATTCTGTGTTCCAGAGCACTTAAATATTGAACCATCTCTCACGGCGTTCCCTAATGAAAAACCATCACACAAACTGGCTTTCCAAGAGTCTGGAGCCATTACTGAAATGTCTAAATGTAAAATGTTCTGAGTGCATGATTGCTTAAAGTTGCTCTTTCCTCAGAGGCGCAAAAGGCTTGCTTGCTTCTTGCAGGGATATAATATTTTTAAAAATATTTTTCTGTAGAACACACAATAGATCTGCGCTGATCATTCGAATTTTGTTAAAGAAATATGAGTTGAGCTGATCACTTCTATGACTGTTGAAGGTGGTTGCCAGGGCCTTGCTAGGGTTTTGTGAGTGGCATATAGCAAGTTATGCAATTTTTGGGTAGATTCTAGGAATCTTACAGGCATAGGCTTGAAAATTTGTGAGGTCTGGGGTGGGGTTAAGAATTGTGCTAACCCCTACATAAAGCCTACAACTTATTATATACACTAAACACTTTAAAAGAGACAGACATGTAGATGTTTGTGAAAGATGTTTTCTCTGTTTTGCAGGGATGAACATATCATATTTATTGCATAAAAATTTGGTGGATAATTTGGCAGGGGGTCGAAAATGGGCAGAACACCGGCCTGTTAAAAAAATAGTTAAAAACTTTTGCAAATAAGATAAGATAAAGATATTGCTAACCTTAAACTGCAAATTCCCACTTAATTAACTTTCTAAAGTGTCAAATTATGTGGAAAACACAAGTCCAAAGATGCTTTTAATACCTGGATTTGGCAACCCGGCGGAGGCTGCACCTGTTCCTTAACTCACAACTCTCACAAGCCTCCTTCACTCCGCCGGCGTCTCGCGCGATCATTTTCATTCCATGGACACTAAACATTCTTGAAAACTGAGGAGTTTTAAACAGCAATTTAGTCATTGAGACAACAAATTTGATTTCTGAACATGAAAAATTTACCGAAATCCGAACCTTGGTGACCTCATAGCTAGCTCCAAAGAGTCCACCTTCAAGTACTTACACTTAGGCTACTTAGCCTACTTATTTAATTATAACTATATATAATTATTATAGTTTTATTATTATAGTATTATAACTATATATACTGTAATTTCCTTCTTTATAGGAAAAAAAAAGCAAAGAAAGTTTTCATAGGGATCCTGTATTTTACTTAACGAAAAAGGCATTATTGTTCCACATTTCTTCCATCAAGGTTGCAGGGAAATGAAATTTTGCTCTTTCCAGCAGTTCCCTGAACTTTATGTGGCTGCAGTAACTTTTTAATGCATAATTCTTCAGGGAAAATCCTTGATCTTTTTTTCTCTTTGCCAACACTCCTCATATATATATATTTTTTTTAAAGAAATTTGGCCCTGACTGCAGGTTTTCTCGTTTTTACTACGTATGGATGCAAGTTTTTAGTGTGAACCTTTATAGATTATGGGGTCACTGACAGCCTTCCTCCCGTATCCATTCATAAACTTAGACATACAGTAACTCTGTTTCTGCTGCAGACTGTTTTTTACCTTTAGGGGTTTGCTGAAATCTCTAATGCCAAGTATGAACATTAGTAATGCTAATGATGCTCGCTTCAGCACTGCAATGCAGTAAATGCTCTTATCTTTTTGCGATTCTTCTTCTGCCAGATCAGTGCTGTGTATGGTCACAAAACACAGCATGTACCTTTTTCAAAAGAGTAGGCAGTACAGGCAGTATCTGAACATTGTCTATCATGTAAATCCAAGTGTAACTGACAATATGAGTCAGATATTCTGTATTTAATCAGTTTGTTTGAAAACAGCAGAACTTGGTGATGGGATGCAGGTACCACCAAATGGTTTTCCACGGAAACTTCTGTCAGGATACCAGATATTTGGGTCAGACACTGCTTGCTGGGGTGGCCAAAAAAATCTGAACCAAAGCAAAACATCAGTCAACAAGAAGAGCCTGGTTCACCACTCAACAACAGAACTGGAGGAATAAGAAAGTTTTTTGCTTTGGCTCGTGTTAAAGTGACTAATTTGGAAGTCAACTTGGTGAATTAGGCCCTGAGGAACAATCGTGTTGGGATCAGCCAGTCCTGTGATACCTTATGGCAGGCCACTCGATTTCGGGCATATTTAAGAGTTCGAGCAGCACGACATCTGGAGCTCATTTGGTTCTTTTAAAAGTTCACAATAGCTGCTTGTTTATCTGGTTTGTTTATCTGATTGCTTCAGACTGAAGACAGCTCAGAGAACATTAGTACATAGCGATCTATTTCGATCACTTCAGTTTGTTTTATCCACCTTTGGTCTCATTTGTTGTCATAAATGCATAAATAGGGATACTGAAATTGCTGAAGGCGCAGAATTCTTCACATCTTGTCTGTAGCTCTTTCCCAGGTAATTAAAAAAAACACACACACATTTTTATAATTATTGATCAATGTTTATTTGTAAGAAAGATCAGAAAGGTTAAATGTGTCCATATGTGCAATCCAGATGTGTCCAGATCCTCTATCTTCAGTAGGCTATTGATTTCTAAACAGAGTAAAACACTGTAAAGCTGTAAGAATTGCAGATTATCTATTACCGGTGAAGGAAAAAGTTATACATTTATATACATTTATATTCTTATATTTTATATTATGTATAAATATTTTTAATATATAAACATAACATTTTTCTTAAATATATACATGCATGTGTTTGTATTTATATATACATAATACATACACAGTATACACACATATATTATGTAAACAAAAACTTGTATTTTGGATGCGATTAATCGCGATTAATCATTTGACAGCACTTGGCTACGACGTGTAGACTGTTCAATGATGACACCTATTGACTCGTTACTATAGAAGAATATAACGTCATCAACATGCGCTAGTGGTAAACAAAAAGAGCATGATAAATCACACTTTAGCAGCTGTAGCTGAAAAAAAGTGGAAGTGGCGAAAGAGGAAGGCATAAGAGCTTTTATGTTTTAGTGCCATGTTGCGTTGATTTCATGTTGCATTTTTATTGGTTGGTCAGTAAATGTGGATCATAGCAGCAAATGTGCGATGATCATGCTGAATTTCTGACACTGTCAGAAAATGATCGTATAGGCTATCTTTCGTATAGGATATTTTTCATACACAAACACATTGCTTCACTTCAGGAGGCCTTTATTAATCCCCCAGAGCTGTGTGGAGCACTTTTTATGATGGATTTATGCACTTCATTTTGCTTCAAAATCTTGACGACTATTCACTCCCATTATAAAGCTTGGAAGAGCCAGGGAATTTTGTTTAAATATAACTCTGATTGTATTCGTCTGAAAGAAGAAAGTCATATACACCTAGGATGGCTTGAGGGTGAGTAAATCATGGGTTAGGGTTAGGTTTTTGTCAATCTAATCACAAGTGGATGATGCTAAATGGGGTTTGACATGTTTTGAACTTGTCCACTTTTGACCAGTTCCAGAGATAGTCAAAAACACAATCAACCGGATTGCTTTCATAGTGTAGACACTGATGTGGTGGAATATGTTCAAACAGCCACCAAATACCACCTCCTTTCGGCCTACTCAACTAATTCTTAAACATTACGGGATGTGTTGCTGAAGCGCCCTTGGCGGCTGGAATCTTAAGTTTGGTTTGAGGGAGAAAAAAATTGTAAAAAGCACTAGCACAGCCCTGAATGATTTACAAACCCACAGCATTCATCGTAGTTTGAGGTTATCACAGCAGAAACAAAAGCTGCTGCTCTCCACAGTTTTCAGCTGTCTTCTTTCGCATTCATAAGTAAATTGCACAAGCTTATTTGGCAATATTATTTTGAAAGATCAGAAAAAGCCATTTCATTTAATTTCATTTCATTCACTTGACCCTCCCATCAAAGAAATCAGGAAAGTGGTCAAAAGTGACGGATCCACCTTGTTTACTTGTGATCTGATCGACCAAGCATAAACAGGGCCTGAGAAGCCAACCTCAATTTCCTTTTCAGGAATAAAATAAAGAAGGAAGAAAGATATAATGGTTCCTGTAATGAACAAGTGCAAGTAAATTTATAGTCTCTTTGCATTCCTCCAAAAACCCGCAGACGGTTGTAGTGTAGGAAGTGAAGGTAAATTCCAGCTGTATGTCTTTTAAACTGTCAGCGCCAGCCAGTACCAGAGCGATATATAATTCATATCTCTGCCAGGCTTACGCCTTTAATGTATTCTGAGTCTGACCGCCTGGAATCTTCCACACAACCAAAGCGGGGTACATGACATTGGGGCGAACCGTTCTGACAGCGTTGTGCCAGGCTGTTATCGCCAGCAAAGATGGCTGCTTAAATGTTGCATAATTCATTTCCGCCGGGTCCAGCATCGTAATGAATTCTGCCTTTAAACATCACTTCTGTAAAACCCGAGAGTAAAAGTTAATTTTACAACAGCTGCCTGGCACTCTGGAGGAAATGGCATCATGATGAGATGAATGTGTTGAAGTCTGAAGTGGAATGATGTTTGTTTGAAAGTCAGTGCGGTTGTTTGTGACTTCCCTCGATAATTCTCAAGACGCAGACTTTGGGAAGGTCAGTTAATAGTAAATATGACTTGTCAGTGTCAGTGAGCATCAAATTATTTATTCATGTGTTTTACTTATTTATTTGTTTTAGAAAAACACATTGTTTTCCTGTAACCTGAAGCTTCTCATAGGGAATTCTCACTGAATAGAAACAGTTTTCACTCTGAAAGCGCTAGTAAGTTTCACAAACAATGAAAAAAAAAAAAAAATCAGCAATGAAATACATAGAAGTAAATGTGAAATTTTGTAGAAAAACTGAAATAGCATTTTCTTGTAAAACATACTATAACCATTTTTGTTTTATTGACAGCTTAGAAAACAACATCCTATTGTACAGTGGCATCCAAAAGTCTGAGACTGCTAGGCTTATTGATAATTTAATACACCATTATAGCATTTATTAATATTTTGAATTAGCTTTTATTTTCATATTTTCACATTTCATATTAATTTCAGTTCAAGTTTTTGTGCTTGTTTTTACTAGTTTTTAATATTTCTATTAGGCTTTACTTTTCCCCAATTTAATTCATTTTTATTCCAGTTTCATTTCAGTTCTGACCATATTAAAATCTATTTTCATATGTAAATTTTTTCATTTTAATTTTTGTTTAGGTTTTAGTCATTTTGTGCTTTCGTCATTTTTTTAAATGTCTATTTAGCTTTATTTTTTCCACATTTTTAGTCATTTTATTATAATTATTATATTTTATAATTCATTTAATACTGTATATCTATTCAGTTTAATTCATTTTTATTCCAGGTTTTGTTTTAAACTTGTTTTATTTCATCTTTTATTATTATTTAGTGCTGTCAAATGATTAATCGTGATTGATCGCATCCAAAATAAAAGTTTTAGTTTACATAATATATGTATGTGTGCTGTGTATATTTATTATGTATATATAAATACACACACATGCATGTATATATTTCAGAAAGATATGTTTATATATTAAATTAAATAAATTAAATGAAAATAAATATAGACGTAAATACATGTAAATATTTTCAAAATATATACTGTATGTGTGTGTATTCATATATACATAATAAATATACACACAGCACACATACCTATATTAAGCAAACAAAAACTTATTTTGTATGTGATTAATCGCGATTAATTATTTGACAGCACTATTATTAATATTATTTTACAGTGTGGCTGGAAATTTGAAGATGAAACAGGTGAATTTAATACCTTTACTTTTTTCAAAGCTTTTTAATCTTTATTTTAAGCTAACAACTTACAATACAATCACCTAGCAACCACACAGCAACACCATGGAAACCATCCTAACACCCTAGTATTGTTGCAACAAATAGTGAACCTAACATTTTGTGATTTTAGATTCATTAAAGGGTTAATTCACCCAAAAATGAAAATTAGCCCATCTTTCACTGACCCTCAAAGAATCCAGGTGTATTAGACTTATGACAGTTAGCAGAAGACGCACAACAGTTAGTGGAAGTGAGAGAAAAGTGTTTATAATGTTTTAAATATGGATATTTTTCTTACAAAAACACATCGATTCGCACATCTTATTATGAATGGATGCACTTTATAGACTACTTTTGGACTGTTGAACAAAAACACCCTCCTACTGCAGTTCTAATGCTTGGAAGAGCAAGGATAATTTTGAATATAACTCTGATTGGATTTGTCTGAAAGAAGAAAGTAATATACATAGGATGCCTTGAGGGTGAATAAAACATGGGCTAATTTTCATTTTTGGGTGAACTAACTCTTTAAAGGATGTTTATTTGTTCTGTAATCTAAAAGAGCAGTTTTGTGTGTGTGTGTGTGTGTGTGTGTGTCTCCAGGGGTTAAACTGGGCCGGAATGATTCTCTCTTTCTCTCAGACATTTGTTCCAACTGGCTTTTCGGCCCACTCTCCGTTCCAGTGAAATCACAAAATAAAAAGCAACCAAAATACTCCCACATTTGTAATATACAGCCACCGATGCGCACGATTACATGATTTCAGCATAGAAGTTGTGTTTCTTTGGGATGGTACAGGTCATGCCGTATCTTGTTTAGGGCAACATGAATTATCACCAGAGTCTGGATGTAACACCTGTGTACCCCCGGGCTATTATAATGAACTATAACTAAAATAAAATATAAATATTAGATGATGAAAAATTTACACTAAATTGAAATGAGAAATGTTGTCTTGGCAGCTAACTAAATAAGTTGAAGCAGTAAAATTAACTGGAAATAAATAAAAGACGGAAATAAATTAAACCTATTTAACAAAATTCTTAAAATGACAATTGCTAAAAATCTAACTAAAGTAAAAATGAACACTGAAAATACACAAATAAAAGCTCATTCAAAATATTAATTAAAATAATAGTATATAAATAATACTAAAATAACACTGATGAATGTCCGGTTTCAAGTTTTGGTATGTTTTCCCATTTCTCTCTCCCTGCATGACCATGCATGAGTTGTTGATGAAGTTCTTGGTAACACTTTAGTATAGGGACCAATTCTCACTATTAACTTGTTGCTTATTAGCATGCATATTACTAGCATATTGGCTGTTTATTAATACTTATAAAGCACATATTCTGCATGATGACCATATTTTAGATCCCTTAACCCAACCCCGTACCTAAACTTAACAACTACCTTAGGAGTTCATTGAGGAAAAAGATGTAGTTAATAGTTAGTTAATCATAAGAACTGGTCCCTGAACTAAATTCTTTCATGTCTGTAACTTCAGCTTTACAGAATGAGCAACAACTCGTGACTGTTCATATTAAACTCTTCTAATATTGACTTTGGTTGGGACAGTTTTTCCTCTGAACTTTCTCTCATTTGATGTATTATCTATCATGTTTAATCACAAATCATCTGACAGGGAAGGTGTTTTTGTTTAATTAGACTGATAATTCAGGTGCTGTGTGTCAATGTAGCAGGTGTTGTAAAAGACTTTGGCAAACACAATTAAAAATGTAAATGTTTAAGCACTGTCTAAGTAGCTCAATTTATAAAACATATTTATCAAATTTCAGGGCATCCTGCAGAACAAGAACATTATGACCTTTGACAGAAAACTTTGGCTTGTAAGTTTTTATGAACAAATTATTTATTTAGTTTTAGTTTTAGTCTTTTTAGTACTTAAACTTTTCTTCTTATTATTTTTTTTTATATTTCTGTTTTGTTTCATTTGTTTTTGTACCAGTTTAATTGTGCTTCTTGCCAAATTTAAAATAAAATTAAAATTTCTATTTAGCTTTACTATTTTTTTCTAGATTTAGTAAGTAAATAAATAATTTAGTAAATAAATGAAGTTAAATAAACTTATTTTATTTCAGTTGCCAGTGCAACATGTCTATTTTTTAAAGTTATTTATGTTTTTCATCTAATATTTATTTTATTTCAGCTTTGTTAATAAAGGTTATTTTATTTGTTTGTTTGTTTGTTACCAATAACAACATTAATTTATGTGATCAGCAGTCAATTTAAGGGAAATATTTGAATCATTAATCAGAAAAATAAGAATGTCTTAATATATAGTGTATTTCTCATTTGCTTTAATGACAGCAGCCCTAAACTTGATCATTTTTTCTTATAAAATTTCCAGTACATTCTGTTTGTTTCCAGGTCTACATGGAATAAATTTCTCATATTTTCAATGCTGTCTCAGACTTTTGAACCCCAGCATGTATTCCCACTCCTCTAGTCATATTTCACCCTTGGACACAACATTACATAATCAAACAGTGAAAGTCAACATGGAATTTACCCTCCATCGCTCAGAGCCAAAAGCATGAGCCGTGTAACCTGATATAGTGGCGTCTGAAGCCGTGGTTTCTCTCTTCTCGTGCCTCCGCAGTGTGAAATCATCCTGCATTGCATATGTAGGTTCTCAGTCTCCTGAGAAACATCCATCACCGTACGCCGAGTGACTCTCTCGCTGAAGATGGAGCACTTAATTTTCCTCTAGGGAAATGTGAACTTACTTGATCCTGTTAACTAATTAAATTGACTTTTGAGCTTGGCAATATATTATAAATTGGTATTTATGTGGACTAACAGGAGATTAATAGCTATTAGATGAAGCATTTTTCATTGTGATGGTTTTTGGATGAAATACTTACTCCTTGGTAAGAGTTCATACGTAATTTTAACAAAATACCTCTTCCCAGCTCACAATGAAGTGTCAGGCTTAATGACTTTTTTGTGTCTCCCTAACATGGTGGTCAGGCAACAATATAAAAAGCATTTAGCATTACTGAAAGTCTGTTTCCGAATAAAAATAGCGAATGGAAGACTTGCATTAAGCACAAAATGATTGCAGTTTTGGATTTGTTTCAATCCTAGTGAGCTGCTTACGTGGGCAGCATTTTAAGGCATTATGGGTGCGTGTTCCTGACGAGAGGCCTGTTCCAAATGGTAGGCAGCATGATTATGCTTCCTTCTAAAATAACATCTTACAAGGCGGCATCACATGTATCCTTTGTAGAGAAGACGATCCCTGAATACATTGCAAAAACCTTAGTAAAAAATTCATAAAAGACGATGGGCAAATTCTACAGTAAAAATGTACTGATTATAGAGTAAGTGGACCCTTACAAATAAAGGTTCCTTAGTGGTTCTTTATTTATTATTATTGAATTCAAGTTTATAGATTAAATGGTTCTCATTTACCACAGCAACACATATAATGGCATGATGCCAAACTGCATCTGAGGCTGTATGTAATATATATTGGCGCCAATCTTTATGTACCTATGTCATTGTCACCTCACACTGACCAGGCCACATCAATTTGGTAACAGTGCCATATATTGGTCAAAAGTGATTAACCAATAATATGAAACCATTAACCATTACTAATGACATTTTAAAAAATGCTAATAGCTTATAAACAGTTTAGCCTCTTGTCATGTGACTGGTCTTGTTGTATTCCTTGGTTTATGCCGAGAACATTGATACCAATTATAGAATAATCAGCTGAACTTGTCACCTGCCATTTTGATTTACGTTGAAATCTTACTCTTTCGTTGGTCCAATTTTCACCAAATTCAACCCAAATCATCTTCAGACCATGCTAGCAAAAATATATGGATTTCATGTTGATGGACAAATGGTTTTTGTTTACATTTTTTACATCTCAGGCAACTGATATTTCTTTTTGGAACTGATTGATGGTAGTAGTACCCCAGTTTTTGAGTGAAAAAAAAAATCAAGAACATTATTTGTGGATAATTTTGCCAATGTTGATGCAAAAACTGAGGTGCAAATGTTCAGATCAATGAGGCCAACAATCAATCAGTTACATAAACAAACATAAAACCTGTGCTAATTAAACGTTTTGTAGGTCATTTTGACTGGGAACACCACATGTGTAACAAGACAATTGTAATTAGACTGATTATCTGAACAATATTTGTGTGTTACTGTATATATTATTATGGCTGTTGTGTCATTAACTTAGCAATATGATAACTGAAATAAATTGTGATAACTGAAATAAATTGTGTGTGTGATGTCTTGAGTTATTTGTAATTTCCTCCAAATCAGAAAATCTGAGTTATTACGCTATAGAAGACAGATTACTAGGTTGAAGCAGAGCTAACAGTCGTAATGTACTGTCAAGCCTAATGAATAAAAAAAAAAATTCTCTCATTTTAACTGGTATAAAGTAACTGCAGTGACATTTGCAGCTTTAACTGTTCATTTGAAGTCAGCAAAAAGTTCCAATTGTACAAAGCCACTGCAATTGGGATGAATGTATGAATGGACTCTCTTCAGGTGCTGTAGGCTTCAACTGGAAATATGTCACATTACTGAAGTAAAGTGGATTGCAAATGGGTTTTCATGTTGATTTTAATGATTTTCTGGGACTTCTGGGCACTGGTTTCATGTAACTGGATAAGACAACAAAATCTCGATTGCATTTAGCATTATTAAAGTCTGCCATGTGAAACGCTGTAATAACAAACAAGGCATAAATGGAAGACAAATACCAGCATTAACCACAAAATACCTAGTCTCATCCTCAGACATCACGCCCACGGACCGTTGGCTGAACGTCTGATGCATATGGCACACAAAAGTGGAAACACTTCAGGAGTTTCAAAGTCGTCATTGGATTGGTTGAATTCTACAGGATTTCCGGGAGACGTGTGTGTCGCGTTTTTTAACGTTCCGCTTGGAAACAAAGATGGCGACACGCCAAACACCCTCACGAAAGAAGAAAGCCGTCATGTTTGCAACTGTGACAACAAGCGATTATCAGGAACAACTAAACGCTGGATTTTCAAAAGTATGTGAAATATTTAAAGTTCGCGGCATATAATCTTTAAAATATGTCTGAGAGTTTTACAAACCGGTCTCTTATTGTGGTGACATTTACACGCCCCGAAAAGTGACGCTGAATGAAACGAACTGTGATTGGTTGTTTAACATGTCAGTCAAACGGCCTCATGGGCGGGCCTTGGCCAATGAAATCTGCCATGGATTCCAGACCTTCAGCCGTCAGTCTAGGCGAGACTACAAAATACCTACATTTATGCATGTTAACAAATGTGTGGTATTTGGGCGCGTGATGAATTTCCCCACTCAAATTGTGAACTTTTACAATTAATCCTTCGTCTTGGCCTGTTATGCAAATAGCTGTAAATTTAGCCTCCTGGGTGATTAATTCGCACCCGGGTTACGGCCAGACTTCCCATCTAGATGCGAGAGAGGTGAATTAAGGCTAAAATACCAATGTGATCAATCAGGCCTCAGTGCAAAGCAAAAAAACCAGCGGCTTTAAGTGATGGGGTCAGCATGGAGAAGATGTTAATAAAGATGGAGAAAGCGAGATCAAGAGAGAGAGGGGGGATGTGAGAGATTTTCTGTCAAGAGCAGCGTGGGTAAGATTTATCTCTCTTTGGACTTAATAAGCTGATGTTTCTGCTGAGCAAGCGGGTATTTGTTTCTTCAATCGCTATAATTACATGCATGTTTTTATCTCTTTTCCTGGTTTGGAGAAGGAAAAGTTATTTGGGTGTTATCTGTGGTTTGTCTTTTGTTTTTAGGCAAAACACTTAGTCAAAATCATTGTTTTTTTTTGTTTTTTTCATGCACTGCTTCATTGCTTCCATAACATGACTTCTTTCAGACTAGTGGAAAGAAAACATCCAAAATACACATTTAAGTGTGTATTTTATCACACTTTATCTGTTTGCATCTGTAGATTTCAATTACAATGTATATCTTAAAAAAAACCCAAAGAAATCTCAAAATGAGCCAGAAATCTCCACTTCAGCACTTACATACACTATACTGTTTTATTTGTACAGATGGGTTTATTCATGTCATTCGCTTGATTTATATAACATTTTATTCTCAAAAACATGGTGATTTTTTTTCTGTCTGTTGACAATATTTTCTGATTTATGGAGTTATGGAGATCTAAAATCCCATCTGTAAAAAATGTAGACTCTAATATGTCAATAAAATGGAACAAGAATTTTATCCTACCTTTATTCTATCCTACTAAGTATTTTACCAAGTGTTCAGATTTTTGTTACCCATATTTACCCATCTGTTACCCATAACCCATATTTAATGTAGTTAGTGTCAAATAGGTCTCTCTTAAACTTAATTGCTAAGAACTTTATTGTTAACATTCAGAAGTAACATTCCCAGACTTTTTGCAAAATGATAAAATGCAGTGTTCCCTTAATGTTCGTATATAACAAAGAAACAAAAACTTTTACAAAACATTCAGAGAACATTCGGTCCTAGATCATATTTTTGTTAGCTGGTTGTCTAATTTGTCATTTGACCATGGCGCAAGAAGTCTTTACTAACATTATAATTGGAAAAAGTCCAAAAATAAATTCTAGAATATGACTTTTTAAACTGACACACATAAGATTAAAGAGTTTGTATGACCTTTCTGCTCTCAGATGGGGCTTCCTCTATTGAAAGACAAGCAGTTCGGTTTAAGTATGTCTTCACAATTCTCTGATCCAGACTGAATCCCTCTGAAGGTTTGAATAAATCCCCTTTACATAAGCCTGGTCTTCCGCTGAGTCAAACTCTCAGACCTCCAGTGATTGGTCACAGAGTTCACCCTGTCTTTCTGCTTTACTGAGCTTTCTTTTGGAGCGTCAGTCAGGTTGTATTTATTCAAACCACAAGGTTTCTTCACACAGATTAATAATAGTTACTAACAGTTGTGACGGAGTATTTAATTAAGGCAAGTTTTTAGTTGGTTTCTTGTTTTTCAGGTTCATTTTCCAGGACCCCACCTGCAAAAAAACCTGCCAGGTCAAAGCAGGGTGCAAAAAACAGCTGTGCAGAAATATGAGCACTGCAGTAATGATGCATTTTGGTACCACAAACCCCCCCCCCCCCATTAGTTTGCAGCACACTGGTTCCCGCGAAAAAACCTAATATTTTCCATTGGATTTTGGATTATTGCAGAAAATAAGCTCTGTGACCAACAACAGATTCTTGCATGTTTTGTTCAAAATTTAACACAACCTTTTATGAATTTTTAAGCCTAAATTTGCAGAAGCTAAACATAGGCTGTAAACAAACTGAATATGGTCACATGACTTCAGCGTCACCGCAACTTAGCTTCCAACAACTATTTCAGCCTTTAACTAAAATATTTTTCCTCAAAGTTTAAAATCACAAGCAGGTATTACTTGTATATTTTATGTCATAGAATAAAATGTGAAGACTTGAGACTTTATTTCAGGCATTTAACCAAAATCCAATAAAAAAACAAAAACAAAAAAACACAAGTACTAAAATGCATCTTGGGCGTTTTGTATCCAAATATTACAAGGACCAAAGACTTATGTTTGCCAATTTTAACTAAACCACCGTTGATGGAGCTGTCGTGTTTTGTTTATGTTTGGAAGGCTGGGTTGCCATGTCTACTCATTATAAGCAACATTTAAAAAGCATCTTTGGGCTTGTTGTTTGCTCGGCTCATAAAGCGATCCAGTTTATAGAGTTAATAAAGTAGGTGCAGGTCGTGATATTGTAGTATGTGACTTATTTTCTACATAAAGCATTTGGATTCAAAGTTATTTGTTGTTATTTGCCGTTTTTTATGGCAAGATCTGGCAACAGTGAGTCAAAACATGCTCCGTGATTTCTTGCACCGTGCATAGAAGAGAGACACGACTCTTGAGTTAATTTGGCTGGTAGAATGTGGTCATTACTCCTGTAAATGACTGAATTGTGTGTGTACAGACCTAGAGTAAGCACTAAAATGTGAATTTACAACTAAATTTAGCTGCAGTATGTATTTAGCATGAATGTTTCTTAGATTCCATAGAGATTTTCCATACTACAAACCAATCAGAACACCTTAACAAGCATATGGCAATACCCTGGACCACCACTAATTGTACTCTAACAACTGTACTATAACTTGTGAACTACCTTAACTATAACAACTACAACAGCGCTAATACTTTCTTCAGAAAAATTGGTTACAGTTAGTAATTTTGACTTGTGAACATCTCACAGGTGCAGATGATGCTCTGCAGGTGTGCTGGTTTAGGCATCAGTCCAAACAAACCAAACATGCCACATAATTGTCTGTTGTCTCACGCTAGGCAATTATTTGTACATCAGCTTCTGTTGTTTCTCAGTAGGGAGTGTTGTGTTTGCAGTAATAGGTCTTTGTCTTTAAAGTAAGCACTAATTAGTGAATTTGAAATGAAAATGGCATGACGCAACAAGGTGCTTCTATTCACATCTGTCTGCATGAAATTCAAGCTAAACCCCAATGAGAAAGCACGTTGTATTATTTAAATAGCGATGTTAGCGCTTCACTTGAGCTCTTGTCCCTGAACAGCTGTATAGCGCCACAGGCCGACTAACAGCAATAAACCATGACAAAGCACTGAACCCTCGAGTCTGACAGAAAAACACATCAGTCTGTTCTCTTCATCAGTGTAACCCTGGGCTGAATGACAACAGGTTTGTTCCTGAACAGATAAGACAATAAGTTTGAAAGCTAAAGTTTGTGTGTGTGTGTGTGTGTGTGTGTGTGTGTGTGTGTGTATTCACACACTGTAAAAAAAAAAAAAAAAAAAGTTGAGCCAACTTAAAATTTTAAGGCAACCAGCTTCAGCAGATTTTTGAGTTCTCTCAACTAATTTTTGTAGGAGATTCTCAACTTTTTGTTGTATAAACTTAAAACAACAAGTTGAGAAAACTCAAAAATCTGCTGAAGCTGGTTGCCTTAAAATTTTAAGTTGGCTCAACTTTTTTTTTTTTTTTTTTACAGTGCACTTATGATATACAATCATGGCTGTCCTATCAAGGATTTTTCATTTTCATCAAGGATTTTTGCTCATCAGCATCTGTGGCTGAAACTTAAAATGACATGTTTTATACAAAGTTGTTGTTCAGCACTACTGTTATTATTATTATTATAGTTATCTAAAATTATACCATTCAACTAAAAAAACCTAATAAAAATAACTAGGGCTGCAGCGATTCGTCGACCTCATCGATTACATCGATTATGAAAATACGTCGATTAGCATGGAATGCGTTGATGCATCGCACCTTTAGCCACGCCCATTGCGTGAGCCTTCAGTTAGGACGATTCTAAGGGCCCGACGATGGAGGGGGGGCCCCCCGAGGGGGAAACGCGATTTCTACCGAGGGAAACGCAGTCGCGATTTCTACCGCGGGGGAACCGCCGGAACGGGTTTTGTACGGCAGCGGAACGCGATCGAAATCGCGATCACTTTCCGCGGCCGTACAAAACCCGATTTCTACCGAAATCCCCCCCTCCCCCTTTTTCCTTCCTTTTTCTTTCTTTCTTTCTTTCTTTCTTTCTTTCTTTCTTTTTTTATTAATTATATATTATTTTTCCATTTTTATTTTTTATTAATTATTTATTGTTATTATTATTTCTTTCTTTTTCTCTTTTCTTATTTTTATTTATTTATTGTTATTGTTATTTTCTTTCTCTCTTTCTTTCTTTCTTTAAAAATTTATTTTATTTTATTTTGTTTTATTTTATTTTATTTTATTTTATCCAAGTAGAGAAAGCTATGGCGTGATATCTAAATATTATTGCTATTCTGCTGCTAGAGGCACATAAGTGATGTGACCTTTAAACATATCAGGTCTTAAAAGTGATGATCTTGCACACAGAAAAAGAAAAATTGCACTTTTACTGTCCAGAGTCGTTGCAGATGTCTGACCTACCAATGCATAAACACATTCAGGCCAGTATTTGCGGCATGACCTATAACTAACAAGCGTTGCCACGGAAATATCTGCTTCCATTATTTGTTGCTTTGTTTATCCTTGTTTACCGTGAGTGTTACATTACCTAACCTAATTACATCTGCTGCTCACACATGAGTGACTGACTCAATATGCTAGAACTAATGTTCTTTCACTCTCATCCAGCAGATAAAACAATGCAAATTCCTCAACAGTCCAACTTTTCTAAGAAGGCGGTTAACTTCGTTCAGTACTTTGAAAAGCGATAACATTACGTCTGATTTCCTCCCTCAAGTCTAGCTTGAAGATGTCCTCTGACTGCCTCTCTCAAAATGGTCTTTTGAACCTTGAATAATTTAAAAATCCACATAATACCATCATGATCTGGTAATTGTATTGCAGTCTAGAGAACGCACAGTATCCAGCAGCTATGTTATAACATTACTTATAAGAAAATATTTATAGACATCAGTGATGGGGCAGACAAAAAATACGTAGTTGTGCAACGAGAGAAAATGAATGCTGTAATCTTTTCTACATATGTTTCTGAATAAGTGTCTGCATCTTCTGAAAGTGTCTGTGTGAGATTAACTTTGGCAGGTTAACTTCTGGTCAGGGTTAGAAGAATATGCTCCTCTCTCTTATCCTAGGTGAAGATTGCCTTTCATAATGGTCCTTTGAATCTCCTACTGAATTATTCATAAAATCCACAGCTGCCTCATTTAGTACAGCCTATATTCTGATGATTTGCAAAATTGTTCTATAATGAATGCCTGGGAAATGTAGTAATTACGTTCTTCTTTGACCTCTGCCCCAACGCTTAGACAGTATAATATCTATAGAAAATATTCACGGGCAAATCTCCAATCATCTCCAAATGCTTAGTTTTGTTTTATTTTCTATTTTAAAAAAATTAAATAAATAAATAAATAATAATAATAATAATAATAATAATAATAAACATATTTGCAAAGATGCTTGTGTTGAAATGATAATAGACTCATTTAAGGATTTAAGGATACCATCAGTGACAGCTTTTGTACATTTTTTCTGAGTTTACTGTAAAACAAGTCAAAGTACTGAGTAAGAAAATCTTTTTTTCAAGTTTGAGGGGGTTTGTTTTTGAAATCAGTGTGCTAACTGTGCATTATCCCACTTATTGCTGTGCCTACCAAATAAATGGCATGAAATATTGATTTGAGCTGCAGTTATTTGACGTGATCATGCAGAAAGTCTTTCTGCATGTTCATGTTGTGAGGGTGCATGCTTGTGCATGTTTATTTTTCCAGTGTTCAAACATAATGACGTCCCTCAGTTCTCTGTGGGCACCGCCATGATGCCCACTCACAAAACTCACAGCGCTGCCAGATTGATGAATCACAGCCCCTTCATGCAGATTGACATGTTCATACATAAACACACGCAAGAATTACACGGGCACACAGAAACAATTACAGGGGCTGCTTTGTTTACTTTGGAAGCATGCTTTTCCATGCACAAAAAACATTGAGTCAGCTATTCTGCATCCTTTTTCACACAGAAAAGAGCTGCGTTCCAGATGCCTTCCAGTCTTATTCATTTTCTATGCAGGAGAAATGATAATAATAATCAATAAACTTTTTACTGTAGCTGTGATAAGCTCTGGTGCTGTTATGCATTGATGTAAGCATACACTTGCCCCAGTTGGTGTTAGTTTAATTAATAAAATTAATAAAAAAATAAAAAATAAATAAATAATAATAAAATGGACTAATGTTCAAAAGATTGGTGTCGGTACGATTATTTTAATGTTTTCAAAGTCTCTTATGCTCACCAAGGCTACATTTATTTGATGAAAAATACAGTAAAAATGTAATATTTGTTACATATTATTACAATTCAAAATGTCTGTTAGCAATTTGAACTTGTTTTAAAATATAATTTATTCCTGTGATGCAAAGCTGAATTTTCAGCATCATTACTCCAGTCTTCAGTGTCACACGATCCTTCAGAAATCATTCTAATATTCTGATTCGCTCCTTAAGAAACATTTCTGATTATTATCAATCTTGAAAGCAGTTTTGCTGCTTAATTTTCTTATTGTTTTTTTGATGAATAGAAAGTAAAACATAAATAAATAAATATAAATCTTTTGTAATATTAAAAATGTCTTTACTGCCACTTTTGATTAATTTAATGAATCATTGCTGAATAAAAATTATTAATTTCCTTTAAAACTTTTTTAAACTTTTGAATGATACTGTATAATATATAGGCATTTTTTTCTGATGCTTTATTAGATAAATAGTTCATGTCCTTATGAACTTGTATCTTCTGTGTCTTTCATGGCTTAGGAATCTTTTTAAAACATTTCTTTTTAAATTCCCCATAGAGAAACACATGGTTCTAAGTGCTTCTGGATATTATTAAAAGACTTAAATAAACATAAAAGAGCTGTTTGTGCCTTGACGTTTGTCTAAACAGATGCTTTATTTCCGTAGGAACCTGAGCTGCAGTTCAGGCTCTTGACTGGAGATCTGTGATGGAGATATGCTTGAGAGCTGCCTGTTGTTCTGAACAGGTTTAGCTCCATCTGTTACCCATCAGACCACCAAACAAAACCAGCTGACCCAGTCAGAGGAAGAGTTTGATGGCTAGTCATCTAAACCAGCAGTAAGGTGAGAGACTGTGCTATACTGTGAGCATGATCATGGTAAAAGGTGCTGTAAAGTCATGGCATCGTGCTTATTGCTTTTATAAATGACTACACATAATAATAAAAAAAGTTAAAAATAGCAAAACCATCCACTTTGTAATGTTTTCAAACCTGGATGTCTGACTTGCATGTGGAGGATGTAAAGTGTTATGAATCATTTTGAAAAAAAAAAAGTATAAAGAGAAGTTCAGTTCTTTATTTGTGAAACAAAATGTCTGGATGTTATTTTCTTCCCTGATGGCTTGACTCTGAGTGATTTTTTTCTTCAAAACAAAAAGTATATTTTTTAGTATATTTTTTTCTGTGAAAGATTTTGAAAAGTTGGCCTTGAGTTGGTCAGAAACCGTGTTTTGGGAACCGAAACAATCCAAAAAATTGATTCCAAAAGTCATCACAGTGTTGTGGAGTCTGATGGTCCTGTGTGCAGCAGTCTGTGACTTTCACAACTATGGCTTACACTCAGTCGCATTAGATGATTATGTCACACTTATGGCTTCTTATGGAAAGTAATGCATTAGTAGTGGGATAGATTAAGGTTGTGAATGCATTAGAAAACCAAATTTAAAAGCAAGTTGCATCTGCAAACAAAGCTTTTCTCTTCCTCAACATCACTTTTTTTGGACAATGTTTTTGAAAACTTTGTATTGCTAGCATTTCACGTATTATTGTCTTCTTGAGATGAATCACTTGTTGTATTCCTTTGGATAAAAGTGTCTGCTAAATGAATAAATGTAAATGTTCTGCATTGTTTCTCAGTGGTTTTTTTTTTTACATTTTTGGAGGCTTTGAAAATGTTTTTCTTTTTTAAATGCCACTTTCTTTGCTTTGTATTTTATCTAATGCAATGACATTCATACATAAAGTGTGACATTATTTTGAAGGCCACTGAATTTTACAAGAAAATACTATTTTAGCCTTTTTTTCAAGTTTGTTGTTTAACCCTCCCGTTGTTGGATTCAATTTGACTCTGAACTGCTTGAAATACTGGTTAAACTATTTGGTCTATTCCTTGAAATTTGGTGAATATTTCTCTTTTAGTGTCATAAATGTGCATGCAAAGTTTCAACACATAGGCTAGGTGTGTTTTGAAAAGGCTGTACAAAAATTGTTAGGATTTTTGTGTTAGGGTCACATTGACTTCCCCATTGATTTAAGACTCAATTTTAGACTCAAGTGAGACTCATTTAGACTCTTTAGATACTCATTTTTAGACTCATTTAGAAATTTAGACTTGAAAGTGAGACTCATACCCCTAATGCAACAGAAGAAATACAACGAATTTCAATTACAAGGGAATTTCTCATATATTTTTGACATGCTACAGTAGAGGTTTTCTGTTTTTACATGAATCTTAAGCAGGTTTCATAGTGTTGATTTTGGGTAAATTGCAGCTGTACCCAGTTTTTGAACACAACAGGAGGGTTTTATTTCAGTGTGTTACTTGCTGTGTAATTGTTTGTGAAATTTACTATAGCAACATCTGAGAGAAAGCTATAAATCCTACACCGTTTTTTTTAAAGTATTTTCAGAAATGAAAGGAATAGCTAACCTAAAAATTACATTTCTGTCATTATTTACAACCCTGATGTCATTTCAAACCCGTATTACTTTCATCATTCTGTGGAGCATAAAAGAAGACACAATAGGCTACACTGAAAATCTATGTTTGCTTCCTTTTGGTCTTCAAAATATCTTGTTTTTGTTCAGCAGAAGAAAGAAAGACATACAGTTTTGAAAAATGAGATAGAGTAGAGCGAGTTTTGGGTGGACTATCACTTTAAATCAAGTTTAAATTGTTACCGTGATCTGCAGTGACTCATATGTATATTTTTGTCATACCACCCACACCTACTGCGGCTTCAAGCACTTCCTGTTGTTAAAGTTGATCTTCCTGTGTAAACTCAATTCCCCAGCGA
Organism: Tor tambroides; assembly: GCA_021397915.2. Taxonomy (NCBI): domain Eukaryota; kingdom Metazoa; phylum Chordata; class Actinopteri; order Cypriniformes; family Cyprinidae; genus Tor; species Tor tambroides. Next base: position 43,097 of record JAFVLL020010173.1, read on the forward strand.
TCCCTCTTCAGCATTTCTATCTTGATGGTTTTTCTCCACACAAACAAGTGTGCGTCTTTCCTTTGTTTACGGTAGCCCTTTATTACTGGCGTCTGGAATTGTTTTACTCCTTTTCCTCTTGCGTCTGGATCTCTCATTAGTTGTGTGAGAGCGATAGAGAAGGACAGATGGGTTAAGGGTGAACGCAACTGGTCCTAATTCTCTCTCTCATTGTTTACAGCCGATATGAGAATGACTTTTAAGACCGAGGCTCTTGAGAAAGTGAAATGAATCACGCCGGCGGAGGCCAAAAGCTCAATGGGTTTTGGGAGAGATTGAGAAGAAGCCCACGAGACGCGAACAATGTGAACATGCACTGGATGATTGCTCTCCATATAAGAGAACAAAGCTAAATCACAAAACCTAATTGAAAGTGTTGTATCTCTTTTCAAGGCAATGAAGCAGCTGATTAGAAAGATAATTGAGCTGGGAGACGAGATCTGGCGGGGGACTTTGGTGCTAGCCGTGCATTTGGCAGTATCGAAAACCGTAGCGCTGACGTGACGCAAAAACAGATTGCATGAGAGGACTTCATTAGGGACTTCAGCGTAAGACTCTGAGCTGTCCGTGTGAATTTGCATATTCTTCCCAAGCTGGAAGCACGTTCTGCTGTCTTGCGTGTCATTTCAGCGATCCGACACGCGACTATTTATGTCAAAGAATTGTGCTCCATAAAGCATTTTCTAAGATCTACGCAGTCTTTAATGAGTTTCTAGCATCCTTTGAGAGCTTTGTAAGTCAAGTGTTGATTAATGAGCTGTTTTATGCATTATTCCATCTACATAATATGGTTTCTTTGAAGCTCAATTAGTTATGGAAGCTTACTTTCACCACTGAATATAAAGAATTTAATTGTGACATTTTTATCTCACAATTCTGATGTTTTTTCTTGCAATTCCTAGTTTATATATCATAACTCATTTTGAGATGTTAACTCAGTTTCTGAGAAGACAAGTTGAATTGTGAGATTTAAACTTGCAATTGCAAGATATAAATTCATATTTGTGAGAAAAAGTTATTACTTTTCACACTAAAACTATTAACAGATTTTTGACTGGTTGAGAACGAATGGTGTTAAATGTCAATGAAATCAAACTTATTGCAGTCTGTAAATATTAGCCACATTTCATGAAACTGTGATAATTATCAGAACACAAACTCCTCCACAGTTTTACTTAGATGCAGAAGTATTGTAGCAGGAAATGATGTCGAATTCTGGCTGCATCTCAGAGACAATCAGATCGAAATCATTAGGGTGCTCGAGGAAACCAGAGGCATTCGGAGGTCCTGTTTTTCTCATGCATTGAACTCTGTGTGGTGTGGGATTTCTAGCCCAGCACAGCTGGATCTGGGCCAGATCCATCCACAGAAGAAGGACATTAGACAAATTCCACAACAGATAAAAATAGAGCATTTATTGTAAGCCCGCTGCCAGGTCTCAGACAATAGTCCTCATTAGAGTCTCTGCCTTAAACTCTGAACTCTGCTTCCAACCCTGTACTTCACTAGAGGACTTCCAGACACCATGCTGTGGCTTCTATTTGTGATTCGCTGATCATGGGAAATGGGCGAATCATAATATTCTGTGTGATTTTTGCTTGTTTGTTTATTTATTTACTTGCTTATTAATCCATTAGTGTTTGAGTGAAAGAAATGAGATTTTTCAGTAGTATTTATCTGTATTTAATAATTATTTATTTATTTATCTTAATGTTATTTATTCATTCGTTCATTCATTCGTGCATTCATACATTTCTTGTGTTTTTATATGTATATTTGTCTTCATTAAATTTATTTATCCATCCTTTAATGGTAAGGTGAATCTCATGAAAAGGTTTTATTTATTTATTTATTTATTTATATTTATTTTTAAATTATTTTATTGATGGCATTTTTCTGTTTATTTTCAATTTCATTACATTAATATTTTCTGTTTTATTCATATTTTATTATTTTTATATATTATTAAGTCCTTATTATTATTAACATATAACATCTGGATTTTTTTTTTACTCTTTTTTTTTGGCTCATTAAAAATGTACCATTTTAATAAATTTTATATACACAGATAATCTGTCATTAATTTAGAAATCTTAAAATCTTGTGTGTGTGTATATATATATATATATATATATATATATATATATAAATAAATAAAGTAATGAATGAATCTTTTCTTTTTTTGAGGGTGAAATCCGACACTTTTCAGGAGATTCACCCATTTAGAGAAAATCTCATCAGAAAAGCTGCAGTCCACCTGTGTTTGTGAGACTGGGATGACAAAATAGATTCTGGCTTCCCCTGTTTCTGAGGCTTGAGTGGGCAGAATATATGTTTGAGAGTGCAAACGTGATGTGTGGATGAAGCCTATAGCTGCCTCGCACCTCACCTGCAGGGAACTGCTCCTGTTTGCTTCACACTGCCATTATAGCCGGATATCTGTCACACGTGACACGCCTGTGCAGAAAGTCTAAGCTGTGGGCAAAAAAAACTACAAGGTGTAAATCTGAAAATAGTGTGTATTTTATTTAGTTAGTTACAGAGAATTAAGTGTTGAAATGATAAATGCATATGATGTTCAACTTACTTGTAACTTGTAATGCATTGAGAGATGCTGTTTTACCTCTAATGCAATGATAATCAAGCTTTTTTGAGCATCACTTAAGCATTTTCTTGACATTGCCATGTGCAATGCATTCTAGTGAGATATGGGTTATGGTCTTATGAGGCTCCGGAGCTCCAGCCGTTATAGAGGCTCCTCTTGTCGCTCCCACACTGTTTTTGCCAGGGAGTTGAAATGAAGTTTGTACAGTAATTCTCTTGTCCCAGCTTATATAGACATAAGTAAACAGGCTTGATAGTTGTACTGTAGCTTTTTTTTTTTTTTGGAACATCTAGAAATTAGTGTCTTGTGACTCTACATTGTGACATTCTGATGTATTTTATTTTTTACACTAGCAGTAAAGTTAGGAATAATTAAGATTTGAAATAGTCTGTTATGCTCACTAAGGCTGCATTTATTTGATCAAAAATACAGTAGAAATAGTAACATTGTGAAATATTATTACAGTTTAAAACAACTATTAATAACTGAGCACCAAAAATAAATAATAATACCCGAGCACCAAATCGACATCAGAATGATCATGTGACATTGAAAACTCTTATTAATGTCCACTGAAGATTCAGTTTAGCACAGCAGGAATAAATTACATTTTAAAATATATCAAATTAGAAAACTGTTATCTTAAATTGTAATATTATTTCACAATATTACTATTCTTACTATATTTCTGATCAAATAAACTTGAAAAAAAAAAAAAATCTGAATTATTCCAAACTTTTGACTGGCTCATCTATTTTTACCAATCCTATGAATTTTAATTTCAGCTTCTTGCGATTCCATATTTTATATTTTGCGAATGCAACTTGTCAAGTGGCTGGAAAAACAACAAAAAAAAAACCTCGAATGTAGGTCTGTAATTTCCAAATGAGCAGAGAAATTAAATAATCGAGAAATAAAGTCACAATTACAAAAATAAATACACCATTTGTTTAATAAATTGCAAGTGTGACAGTGATGATACAACAGTAAAACTGCAGTAGCACGTGTGCTGCGGATGTGTGGGATGAATGATATTTATTTTACACTCTGCCAGCAGTCATTCAAGCACTGTTTGCCGATCAATATCAATTTTTCTCTCACAGATTCTTATATTTGGCTGTCAGGCAGCTGTAGACCTCTCAGTTCGAGGCCCTTCTGGTCTGGTTCATAATCCAAGCATTGCATTCTGCTTGATGGAGCTGATGTGAGCTGTGCATTGCATTAATGCAGTTTAAACATGAACTTTCACATAGATCTACATTTATAGCACAGTGTTGTTGTTTTGTTTTCAAAAGGAAGTTTTGACTTTTCTTTAACCTTTTTTAGGCAGCATGTACCGTGCTGTTTTGTTTGTGAAGGGCTCTAGATCGTGATAACAGTAGATTCGGGAAAGCAGTATATTGCGTCTCTTTTTCAACAGCGTTTTTAAGATAAAACCTCTTATGCAGCCACTCCTGCCTGAATGCAGGAATATTCTGTCTGACTTTAGATTAAGATACAAAATATGATGGATTGCAGGGTGCATGAATCAGATAATATGTCTTATTTTAGCTTTATTATTCTTGAATTAGAAGCCAGCCTTCTGTTTGTGTCTGTGTGTGTTACCAACAGGTCATGTAGGTTTCAATAAGAGCTTTTAATAGAGTTATGGCAAAGATGATTGAGCCCCCCCCCCCAGCACATAGAGGATCAGACGCTGAGAGCCTTAAGCCCTTACAAAAGCTGCTTTTTCCCACAGATTGAAGAGACCGGGGTTAGTTATATTTCTATATACTTTAATACATGTTTTTTAGGGTAGGTTTAAGACCATATAGGCACAATCCTTAAAGTGTGGAGTACTAAAGCTACTGAACATTTGCACCATTATTTCCCAGGAAAAAATGATGACCTTTTATAACAATATGCTGAAGTGTCACACTATGTGGGGTAAGTCGTCACACCATTAAATAGCTTATTAAGGCTTTTCAGCCTAATGTAAACAGTAAACAATTCATGAAAAAGCTAAATGTGCTAGGTAATATACAAAATTATATAATTTTGGGCAGTAGAGATTGTGACAACTTGCCCCAACCTCCAACTCTTGACGTCACAATTCACACCTGGTTTTATTGTTAAATTTAAATGTATACTAATTTAAGGCAGATGTTTAGAATCAACATACAAAGTATGGCCAGCCTTTTGGCACAAAACATCACAGCTAGTGAGATATAGCCCTTGTGACAACTAGCCCCGGTCTTTAATATTTTCTAAATAGGGGTTATAGTACAATCACCACATATCCTGAACAGAAACAATTCCACAAATAAAGTAACATTCTTTCCACTTTTTACTAATGAGTTAATTAGCAGATGCTACCGTTTAATAAACACTGCTCCTGCATTATTCCCAAGAACTAGAATTCTGTCATTTGGTGTTTATACTCTGCATATGTACAGTGTAAGTTGTATGGAAAATATACAGTACAATATACAATATAATATTTAATGTCATTTTTGTTTACATTTATACATTATATGTATTTACAGGGAGTGTTAATACTGTGGTGACGTAAGTCAAATATTCCTCATTTAATATATACAAACAATATGTACATCAGAGGCACCAAGAATTATTTGAACACTAGAGTCACATTTTACATTTTAAAATGTCTGAATGTCATTGGATTAGAAAAAAAAATCATACCAGATGGCATATATATCACAAGCACATTTTGTTAGGTTTAAATGTTAAAACAATGGAAAAAACTGAGATCTGACTTTCTTCATTTAAAAACACCAAACACCACAGTGTCATAATGAGTTTACAAAGTTAATAAAACAACGGTTATTGAAGTATGTTTTACAAGAAAATACTAGTAAGTCTTCAAAATTGCACATTTATGTCAATGTGTTACTTGCCATTTCTGAACAGAAATTGTTTTAAAGTAAATCCTATCATTCATTTTCAGTGCAGTTAATTAAAAGACACTGAGTGTTTCTTCAGCTAAGCATGTTTGGCCATGTGGCCCTTTTAGATAATAAACTCCCTTAAAACACACTTTTACACTATTTTTCCATTAACAGTGAACATATGCATCATAGCAGAATTCTGTCAATTTTGTACAGCATTTTGTGGTGGAAATGAGTTTTTAAACATTGAGTAAATATGTCTCACTGATAGTTTGTGCAAATTGATCATAAATTCAAATAATAAATACCTGGAAATGGTCTGTGATTATTTTACAATTTGTTAGCTCATCATAGTTTTAAAAATGCACTGTTTGTTGCTTGAATTTCTTAGTTTTTATGTAGTATTATGTAAACATATTACATATTTTGTATACATTAAAAGGCATTTGAAAGGTAGCAAAAATAAATTTGGGCATGAAAAATGTTATAATGCGAGTCCCAATGGTTGAAGAAACAAGTTATAATTAGGCCATAATTAGTTTGCAGATTCCACTTGGTTTGATTTCTGATGACATTCATGCATTTTAATCGTGCCTAACGTGTCCAAATACGAGTCTCTCAGGTGCGCTGCGCAGTCAAGCAAACGATTTTCTTAAAAGCCTTTCTGAAGTCCCTGTTGAAAATCGTGTAAATGATGGGATTCACTGAGCTGTTGCAATAACCAATCCAAAAGAACAGCTTGAAAAGCGCCTCGGGCGGCTCGCAGCTCTGCCCGCAGATGGCCTGGAGACTGTAGGTGAAGAAAAAAGGGAACCAGCAGAGGACGAACACCCCCATGACCACAGCCAGAACGAAGGTGAAGCGTTTCTCCCGCATCTGAGCCACTTTGGTTTTGGACGCCACCGCCACCGCCAGCTGTTTGCTGCTCTGCTCCTGATTGGAAACCCAGGAGATCCGGCAGGTCCTCTGCGGGCAGCAGCGTGCGCCGTCCACCCGCCTGCGCTTGGAGAAGCGGCAGCTCTTGGGTTTGTTGTCGGACGTTGCGCTCTCCTCCAGGTCGATATCATCCAGCTCCTCCTGTCTCTGGTTGCTTTCCGAGCTGTTGCTGCTTGGGGACTCCTTCTCAAACTTATCCTTCCTCACAAAGCACGTCTCGGACTGGGAAGGCTGCCTCTCCAGCCCGTTCTTGGCCACGAACACGGTCGACGAGCGCTGTTTGGCGACGCGGTAGATCTTGCAGTACACCGTGATCATGATGAACCCCGGCGCGAAAAACGACACCATGCAGGAGGAGAGGATGTACCAGGTCTCGTCGTTTATTAAACACTCCTTCTCGTTGTGCTTGGTCATGATGAGAGGTGGGAATGAGATGACGGCTGAGATGACCCACACCACCACGATCATGGACTTGATGCGCTTCGGGGTTCGCTTCAAGTTGTAGCTCACCGCTTTGGTGACGGACCAGTACCTATCCAAACTGATGGCGCACAGATGCACGATGGACGACGTGCAGAACAGAACATCCAAAGCCAGGTAAAACGCGCACCAGGTGCTCCCGAAGAACCAGTATCCCATGATCTCGTTGGCGAGAGAGAACGGGATCACAAGCGTGGCCACGAGGATGTCCGCGCACGCGAGCGACACTAGGAAGAGGTTCTGTGGCGCGCGGAGAGCGCGGCTGGTCAGCACCGCCACGATGACCAGAACGTTCCCAACAATGGTGACCAGAATGATGACGGAAACCACGAAGATGATGAACGCGGCGGCCGTCTCCCTGTACGGCCATGAGGTGACGGTAATGTTGGCATCCTCCTTCGTTGCATTGGACTGAGTTACACCCATTCTGAGTCCATCTTTGTGACAGCCAGGTTAGTACTTCCAGACTTCACGCGTTAGGTTGTGTCACCGACGCACTGAAACGCTTGAGGTGTCAGTGCGCTCTGGTGACGCGAACTTCTCATGCTTGAAAGGTAAGAGCTGTTCATCGTGCTCGCAGATACTCGTAAAATCCCAAACTGTTTCGATTCGAACAAACTGGCACGCAAAAACAATCCCTGAATAATTGCGCTGCGCGCGCTCCGGAAAGGCGCACGGAGCTCTCCACACACGCGCTCCACACCGGATTGAACTTGGAGATGTGTGAGCTCGAGGTGGAGATAATCACATGACGTCATGCCTGGTCCAACCCATCGCTAAACACACACACACACACACACACACACACACACAGACAGACAGACAGAGAGAGAGAGAGAGAGAGAGAATGTTGTGAATTTATACATTGTGCATGATAACTATAATCACAACGAAATTAACATTCATTTTTACTATAGAAATGGAATCGCTGCATTAATCTTTAATACTCATTATTTTATGGAGTTTTTTAACATTACACAGGGTTTCTGCAAGGTTTTTTGAAGGTAAATGTAAGCCTTTTTAGAGCAAGTTAAGAAATTTTAAGCAATAGTAACACTTTCAGAGTTTTAAAATACAATCTTTATCAATTTTTTGCTTTATTCATTTTACAAAAAAAGGCTTGAGGTTTGAATCTCTGCTTTCAAGCACTAGAATTTGGAAATAACTTTTACTTTACATTCTGATCCCACTGCAAAAAAAGGGTAATGTTGGTCTTCAGTATTTTTGTCTTGTTTTTCAAAAGAAAAAGATGCTTAAATCAAGATACACTTATTTGAGAAGCAAAATGTCACAAGTTAAGTAGTCTTGTTTTCTGATAATCTGATCACAATGAACTGAGTTCAAGTTTTCTTTCACAAATGACAGATATTTGTTGTTGTTTTATAAATAAACTCACTTAATTTTTCAGTTTCTCAGAAAAAAGACTTAATTTCTTAATTTTGCATCTTAAGCAGGATAAATGTTTCTTGATTTAAAGATGTTTAGATATTTAAAAGTGGAAAACAAGACAAAAATACTGAGGAAGATATTCGTTGGCAGTGTACAGTATGAAACATTTAATGTCATGACCTTACATATGAGTTTAAGACTCTCTGCTCTGTTTCAAGACCCATTTAAGGTCTTTATTCATGGAAGGGGGAATTAAGATATTTTAAGTCCTTTTTAAGACTCACAGAAACCCTGAAAATAATGCCCTCTGCCCCATAATTATTATGGATCTTAAATTTGCTTTTGGAAAAAGGAAGATAATTATTATTTTTTTCTCTCTTTCCTTTCTATTTAGAACATGCCATTTAATTCACAGAGGAAGGGAAAGGGATAAACTTTATGTTTGTCAAAGCTTTCCGAATTTGGACCTCTTGTAGTTTCTCAGCATCAGTGGTAACCTCATCCTCGGAGCTGTTGTCTTAGATCGTCCCATGTGATTTTTATGTTTGTTTTGATTTCTGGGTCATTCTATGAAACTGGTGCTATTTGTGTGTAAAAATAACTTGAACAATGACTCGCTGATGCAGCTTTGAATGTGTCAGTACAGACAACACGACAAAAATCCAGTGACTATTTTATTTTCATGTTTTTTTTTTTCTTTCACTTTCATCACGAGGAAGCCTTTTTTTGCCCTGTCTCTCTCCCTGAGTTTTCAGATTTAGCAATTTCTGATAAAAGCAAAATCTATCTGTATTTTTAGATTTTAGTTTACATAATGTATTGTTAAAAATACATTAGGTTGTGACTCAACCCAGTTGCATTATTTAAGTACTGAATTATTCTAAGTGGGTATTTTTAAAAATATCAACTTTACATTCAATTTCCTAAGAGTTTTATGACCTTGAACACAAGACTTGTAATGTCATATTAAACTGTAAAACGGTCTGCTCTGGTACCTTTCTGAAGGCTATCATTCATTAAAATGTTATTCATTTAGCTGAATGCAATGTATAAAGGCAATATTTATCTGATTGAATGCTTAAAATACAGAAATGTACTTTAACAAACCTTTTCAAACTGGAAAAGGCGAAATAACCTCTATTCTAAATCTAAACACTGACTGGCCTTTAAAATCAGGCCACAGTTCTGCTGAGCTCAGACATTTTATGACCTGAATAGAAAATAAAATTGTCCTGGTTATGATTACAATGGACAGTCTTTCATTAAACCTGAGAATTCAAACAATATGAGTGTTTTCACTGTACCTCTGTTATTCTATCAAATTATAATGTTCATTTGCACTTCCTTTTATTTTCACAATGCTTACATAAATGTGTTAACTCAGTTTTATACTGCTTTTGTTTTTCAGTTGAATATTAGTGCTCTTCTTGACATTATGTATAAACCAGTCTCATCAGACTTACTCAGAAATAACAAAATCCATGGCATAATCAGACAGAAACAGATTTGCATTTTGAAAAGCATGCACAGAGTCTCACAAAACCAGTCAAGACTTGTCCAGGTCACATTTCACCACATAATCAAAAGAAATAAATAAGAAAGGGTATTATTCTTAAAGATAATGAAGCCTATTTTTGACCTTAAAGATGTTTTGCATTGACATGTTTTTCTTAGTTAAGCACATTTTTAGTGTGCAATACAGTAACAATGTATTTAATAACATCAAAAGAAAAATGTCCATATAATATTTTTATTATTATTATTATTATTGTTATTAATTTGGGAGAAAAATTTGCTCAACTGTCATGAAAGTAATGTCATAATGGAAGGGTTTAAAAATAATGTTTGTTTGCTATATGCATGACAAATAATAATAATAATAATAATAATAATAATTATAATTATTATTATTATTATTATTATTATTATTATTACTATTATAATTATTATAATAATTATTATTATTTATATCATATTATTGATTATTGTCTGTTGTTATTATTATTATTATTATAATATAAAATTGTTATATGTATTAATAAAATATTAATAATAATTATTGTTATCACTATATATATATATATATATATATATGTATGTGTGTGTGTGTATATATGTGTGTGTGATTAAAATAATTTAGAATAATGTTAAAATATAATACAATTATTATTATAAATATAATAATACTTAATATTGATTGATTGATTGATTGATTGATTGAAAAGTGAATTGGACATGATCTTGTGAGATTCATCCAGCTCATCATTTCAGACTCATCTAGATCTGACATCTCTCATCATACCAGATATTTCTGAGCCTTGTCTTTCATTTTGATATTTTCTGCCTACTTTCCAGTGAAAAAAAAAAAAATCTAATTATGAAGAAATCTAATTATGCAGTGCACCAGGCGAGCCAATTAGTGTGTGTGGTCTGAAGACTCAAATGAACCAGCGGTTGAGTGTCACGACAAAAATCAAGTGGCGCCGTTCTCTTCAAATCTGCTCAAAGCTTTTATAGCTGCGGAAGAGTCTTCTAGATCTTTAAGAATTCCTCTGATTCCCCAGCTGCGTCTGCAGCGTCTAGACACCGACTTAAAGCCCTTAGATGTAAAAGAAATACCTGCTGCACATTCTTCTGGAACAAATGTGCTTTAGAGGGCTCTCAGATGTGGGTGTTGTGAGGCAGACCGCGCCACAGAGGTGGATCTGTTTATGACAGGGAACAACTGCCAACACTGTCATTATTTGGCAGGGTTCAGCCGAGGAGCAGGACTGACTGCTGGGCAAGTGTGTGTCCGACCAATTTCAGGGTGAGAGAGAGAGACATGGCGTCTTTCTTTCATTCAGCCAGGAAAACAGCAGGATTGGTTTCCTGCTTCATGGTGTTGATTTGGTAAAATTCCATAAAGAGATTTTGAGCATGATGGTGATGAGAGAGAGAGAGAGAGAGAGAGAGAACTTCGATGACAAACAGAGACAACAGCGAGCTTAACTTTGTTCATATTTCATCACCACCATCTGCGCTCTTAGGTTTGCATGAATGAGTTTTTGTTTTCATTTTCCTGTCATTAGGAGTAAATTATGTATGTCTTTATTCAGACACTAACAATGTGTTGGTCTCGACCCACAGGTTTGATCTGATCGGATAATAAAATGCTATTAAATATAATAATCATGCATCATTAGGATAAAATGGGGCTTTTGGGAATGCAGTTTTTAAGCTTTGTATTGTGCAAGTTAACCACAAACATCTGACAGTTTTAAAGAGTTGCTGAGATTCTTGGTGAGATAAAAATAATGGTAAATCATCTGCAGTAGACATGCAGTCTTGAAACCTTAATACACCTTCAGTAAGAGATGACTGGGGTCACTGCAGATGCATGTGGTGTCACTGGTTGCGAGTGTTCAGTTTTTCTAACATGCTGTTAGTTGCAGCAATTACAGCACATTCATTGGAAAAAGTGTGGAAGAACATATCCGCCATAGAATAACAAAAATAAAGAAATAAGATAATTACAGCTCTTTTTTCACAATTGTGAGACATAAACTCATAACTGCAAGATATAAATTAAAAATGACTGGATATGAACTCAAAATTCTAAGATATAAACTGCAAATTGTGATATAAACTCAAAATAATGAGATATAAACTCAAAAATGCAAGATACAAAGTCAGGATTGTAAATAGTGAGATATAAACTGAAAATTGTAAGATACAAACTCAAAATTGCAAGATATAAAGTCAGAATTTTGACAATCTCAAAATTGTGTGATTTCCCTCCGGTTTCACAGAAAAGGTTTAAGCCTAGTCCTAGACTAAAATGTAAATCTGAGGTGTTTCAACGGAAAGAAACTTGCACTTACTGATCTTAAAATATATCAGTGCCTTTGTTTTGTCTCAAGATGCACACCAGTAATGCTTTTTTCTAAGGCAAGTTTATAAAAATTACTTAAATGTCCTAATTAAACTATGGCCTAATCCTGGCTTAGGCTAAGCCCTGTCTGTGAAACCGGGCCATAAAGTTAGAATTGTGACACAAGCTCAAAATTGTGATATAAAGTCAGAATTGTGACAAGCTCAAAATTGCAAGATATGAAGTCAGAATTGCAAGATATAAACTCAAAATGGCAAGATATAAAATCAAAATCGCAAGATAAAGTCAGAATTGTGGGATATAAATTCAGAATTATGAGATATAAACTCAAAATTGTGAAATATGAAGTCAGAATTGCAAGATATAAACTCAAAATTGTGAGATATGAAGTCCGAATTGCAAGATATAAAATCAAAATAGCAAGATAAAATCAGAATTGTGAGATATAAACTCAGAATTATGAGATATAAACTCAAAATTGTGAGATATGCAGTCAGAATTGTGACGAGCTCAAAATTGCGAGAATTGCAAGGTATAAACTCAAAATTGCAAGATATGAAGTTAGAATTGCAAGATATAAACTCAAAATGAGGTATAAAATCAAAATTGTGAGATAAAAAGTCACAATTTTTATTAATGATGTTCCCAACGCAGGTTAGCCTCAGGTTCGAGCCTCATTCGCGGACAGCAAACCAAGTTCGTTTACCATTATCTGGCAGGGCTGAATGGGCAGGCGAACTCATGAATTATTATTGTTTTAATAGCGTGGTGGAAAAAAGCTTCTCTAAAAAGTGCTGCGTTATGAGCACTGAGTATTGAAATATGCATACTTTTTTGAGTACTGGAGGCTTCAATGCATTTCCAGACTTCCCAGAATTATGATAATGTGGTGAGCTCTGTGCAGATCTCTGGTGGCCCGTGGACATGCTGTTCCTGATGTTTTTGCTTTTTTTCAGTTTTTTTTTTATTCCAGCCCACTGGCGGATACACATGCACCTCTGACAGGAGGTGGGTGTAAAGATTTTCTGCATCCCCCGTTCATCCACACATTCCCCTTCCTCATCAGCGTTCAGACAGAAATCTCTCTGGAACGGCTTCCTAACAGCAAACCTACTAAACAATGCATAACTTCCTGAGCGACACCACATTACTTCCTTGTAATGCCTAATCGACACCACAGTCTGTCAGTTTGATGTTAGCCGCCATGGTCATGTTTGTATCATTCAGATGGTGTTTTACTTTTAGTAAAACTATGAACTGGACAAAAAAATAAATAAATAATAATTGTGCATTTGATGTAGTCCATATTAATCGCAGTGACAGATAAATAAATAAAATATCAACTCAATGTACTTCTTTCTCATTACACAGTGATTTGAGGAAGCAATCAAGTGCTCAGCTGAACTTGACAGGTCACTTCATTCCTTCATCTGTCACCGTCAGGCTCAGGATTTTGTAGGTCAGTGAGTAAATTTTGGCAGCAGCAATTAAACATTAATCGAGAATCATTGGCGTAGTGCTAATGCTTTTTTTTGTGTGTGTTCTGGGTTCTTTCTGGGTCACTAGAATATTTTTATTTTAATAAATCTAAATTGCAGCTGTACCTAAATGGATCAAGAGTGGGGAGACATTGTTTCCATTTGGTTTGTGATTTTTTTTTATGTTGCATTTATTTTTATATTTATATTTTAGTTTTGTCATATCATTTTATATTATATTATAGTATATTATTGACATGCATTAACATGTATTGCGTTTCCAAATCCCTTTGGAAACGCAATTTTTAAATTCAAGATTTATCGATTTTTTTGTGATATATTATATTATGTAAATGTTTTAAGAATATGTTTCTTTTTTAATATTTCCAGTTCCCTTCTGTTTAGTATAGTGTTTAAACTACATTTTGAATATCTAATTATCTGATATCAGTGAGGACTTTTTATATTGTATTTGCGCAGGTGTGCGTGTCTGTTTGTTGAAATTGCGTCGTAATTTTTAGCTGGGCTAATTGCTTTTATTGAACTTCAACCACAGTTTTAAATTAGAAATGACAAGAAGCCCTTCATTACAGCTGTAGTGATTTGTCTTGTGTGAGAGGATGTTAAAAGTCAGTCCTGAGATGAAATAGTCTTTGTTATGACTTCCTTCTCAGAGGGAACATCCAGCTCACAAATGTAGAGGGAAAAGTTTGAGCACAGCTTCAAAATTCCTCTCTGATGCAGTCTGAATCTCTCTCTCTCTCTCTCTCTCTCTCTCTCTCTCTCTCTCTCTCTCTCTCTCTCTCTCTCTCTCTCCGTCTACCTCCGCTCACTCACTCGCTCGTTCTTTCTGTCTGGCCAGGCCTCGGGTAGAAAAATGTAGCATGGCTTTGACAGCTCTCCCTGATGGTTATTTTTGGATTCCAGGAGAAACTAGCACTAAATGTTGTAAGAGTGAGAGATATGTACTGTGTAGATGCTTGAAGGATGTTCCTGCAACGCAGTTTGAGCTTGATGTTCTATTGTCATCTGATTTTCCAGGAATCATTTTCCAGGAATGCTTTAAATTGATCTCAAAGTATGTGTGTGTCAGAGATACGGAAGCTGCTTTGAAACCAAAGCTTGCCAAGATACAAGCTATTCAACATTTGCAGGAGATAAACAGTCGAACTACTGTTTGCAAAAACACTGAATCTGTCTATCTATCTATCTATCTATCTATCTATCTATCTATCTGTCTGTCTGTCTGTCTATCTATCTATCTATCTATCTATCTATCTATCTATCTATCTATGCTCTACAGTAGTACATGTTGGTATTCAAGCTTGTTCTTACAAAAGCTGCAGTACTGAGTTACTATACTCAGTCATTATACTGAACATTTAGTTAGAGTTAGTTGGTGGTGTCACTACTTTTAGTTTGTTCCTCCTCAAAACCGTTTTGTGTATGTCAGTGTGGGAGTGATGGAGGGAGAGAGTGAGAAAGAGAAATATCATGATTTGTTCATTTGTGTTGCTTTGCTCATTTGTGTGTGTGTGTGTGTGTTTTCATCGTCATGTCACTGTGTCATGCCCCCTTTCTCTTCTTCCTCCCTTTGCAATGTTTCTATCCACGTTCATCTAGACTCTCGGGTATTTCCCAATTCATCTGACTCGCGGCTATCAATCTTTAATGAATTCATAGACGAGCACAGAGACTCTTATGGAGAAATATATGACAGAGAAACTCAAAGACTCAAGTACCGTACCCACAGTTCCTCCAAAAACAAGCTTATTAATCTTATAATCACTACAGTGCTCTGATATAGACAAATCATTATTTGAATTAAAATAAACGCTGAGTGAAATGAAATATATTTTTAAAAAATTAAATACGAAAAACCTGTTGTTAAAAACAGTTGTCAAGGAAACATTTTTCTTTTTAATACAGTTTAACACATTTTGTTAAATACTAAATAAATGAATTAAATAAAATGAAAAAGACTGTAATGATTAATAAAACTATAGACATATATGGGGGAAAATAACAAAAACTACTAAAAATGACAAAACACAACAGAACGTATTACAACTTTGACTGAAATTGAAATGAAAACAGAAAACATATAAATAAAATATAGACCTATTTGAATAATACTAAACATTGCTGGTTCATCAACACATATACACAGTATATAGTACACATTTCAGGCAGAGCATATTAGATTCTTGCTAAATTTTATGTCTTTTCCATATGCCTAGATAAATGAAGCTATATGTTAGATTAATGAAGCTTTTATGTAACACTTTTTTGACAGTTATGCAGGTCTCTAATTTCTTGTTTTTTTTTATCTGACCTGCTGACACGAGGCACAGGGACAGTCATTAGCATGAATTGGGGTTAAATGTCTTTCTTGGGACCACAATGACTAACCACCGACATCGCATTTAAATACAGTTTAAACATTTCAAACGATAAAACGCGTTATTCTGTGTGAGCCATCCCTCTACTGAGTAATGGTGATTTTCTCTCTTTTCATGGCTCATATCCTTGAGCAAATGTTTATTCATTAAATTCCAGATTTCACTGATGTATTCTGATTTTTTATGCTTACAACAAATAAATCTTTGGAAACTCAGGGAAATTTGTGATTCTGAGAGGACTGTTATTTACTGATAAAACACGGCAGAATTTATATTTGGAAGTTTTTTATATACATTTTTTTCAAATGTGTCCATAAAGATGCATCAAATCAGCATATTAGAATGATTTCTGAAAGATCATGAAGAATGGAGTAACGATGCTGAAAATTCAGCTTTGCATCAAAGCAAGAAATTACATTTTATAATATATGCAAATAGATAAAATTTCACAATATTACTGTATTTTTTTATTAAATAAATGCAGCTCTGGTGAGCATAAGAGATTTCTTTTAAAAAATGCTACAAACCTCAAACTTTTGAACAGAAGTGCACATATTTGATTGAATTTAATTCATTATTTTAAAAACTTTCAGCTGTTGCATCAAAGCAGGCCGTGATGTTTCAGGTCTCTTAATGAGGCTGTAACCTGCCTGATCTCCAAGGAGTAAATTGCATCTCAGAAGGAAACAATCTCAGGCATCATTAGTTCACTAAACACATGGATTGGTCTGCTAGATTTGAGGGTGAGATGAGTCACTCAGCTCCAGAATGGTCTGCAGCAACTTGCTCCAACTTTTCTTTTATAGTGACAGAAGCAGAGATTTAAATTGAAAAACGCTTTAACGATGGATTTGTTTATTACAAACACATTTATTTAGCTTCACAAGACGTTAATTGATGGACTGAAGTCGTCTGGATTGTTTGTGGATTATTGTTATGTTTTTATCAGCTGTTTGGACTCTCATTCTGACGGCACCCAGTCACTGCAGAGGATCCATTGGTGAGCAAGTGATGTAATGCAACATTTTTCCAAATCTGTTCTGATGAAGAAATAAACTACATCTTGGATAACCTGTGGGTGAGTACATTATTAGCAAAGTTTCATTTCTGGGTGAACTATTTCTTTAAGACCTGCTGTTATTTCTCAGGCCACATCTTAAACCCCATGAGATCCAACTGGTCTCATGCAGTAAATCACCTCCAGTCTTGCCTGCAGCTGTAAATTCTCTGTGTGATTGTTTGTCATGTGGGTTTGAAATCCCACAGCCTGCGTTCAGTTCAGTTAGCGGGTCAGTGGGACGCCCGGCCGCGTTTCCTATAGATTCAGACCCAGGCCAGTGTGAGTTTGCTAACCTCCTCTCCAGCTCCCAATGAATTCAAGACTTTCATCCAGGCGGGGAAATTGCCTGGACTCCCTGTTCTTCCAGCTTCAGTAATGCATCTAATCCTGGCTTTGGTCACTGCTGTAAACACTGAACAATTACTCTGGATGTATATTTAGCTAGGCTTTTATTCAAAGTCTTTTTATAGAAGTGCATCTTTTGAAGAAAAAAATCACTTAGCTGTTTTATTAGTTTTGTTTAATTTTTGTTTGGTTTAAAGTATGATTCATGTTCAACCTTCTGGAATTATACATTCGGAACAGATTGAATAACGATTGAAAAGCATAAGCATGTTCTTTCTCATAAATAAATCAACTACAGTGTTAAGCCCAAAGCCAAAAGCTTATATAAAATTGTTCTGTTTTAGTTTGGAGATTTCATAGTTGCACCTTATGAAGATATTACATAATAAAAGCTCTAGCCAAGAACAATTGTCTCCTATTTAAACTCATCAGACATCTAAATCAAAATCAAAACTTTTATGAAATGATAAATAAAACATGCACGTGTGTATCTTCTCAATCTGATAACTGCCTCTGATTTGCCGTTGCTGTACAAATTTCAACTAATGCAAAACAGTTATGTAATACTTTGATGCAACTTTGATGTCTTTTTTTATGTTGTTAATCACAGCAGCCATAATCATAATCATTTTTTTGATTAATTGTGCAGTCAGTTTCATGGGTAAATGGGTGAGTAAATGATGACAGAATTGTTATTTTTGGGTGAACTGTCATCTTAACCTCCCTTTTCGATGAGTTTTCCCCTCTGTTGCGTCTTGCATATGATATTTCTCCTCTGAATGCTGATTGATGTGCATGCAGGGCCAGCGAGGGAATGAGAGCTTCAGTGGAGGAAATCCTGCCACCATCTGAGTCCCAGTCACCCATGAGAAATGATTCCTGGCACGCTTGCTGGGACCAGAGGCTGGAGATATACACTCATACTGCAATTACAGGATGTATGGAGCATGACCTGCCAGGCTGATGCTGAAAATGGAGGAAAGGTATGAATGGATTAATGGGGAAAATGGCGGAATGTGAGGGAGGGAAATGAGTTCTAGTGAGTTAAAGAAAATAATGCTTTAGCACACAGCTGTAAATGTGTGTGTGTGTGTGTGTGTGTGTGTGTGATTGTTTGGAGCTCATTTGTGTTTGTGTACCTATTTAACCATATTTTAGAGACAAATTTTATTTAAAAATAAGCTAATACTGACTAAATCTTCAAAAGCCTGTGCATCTATGTGGGTAAATGACAAATAACATGTCAATAGACTTTTTTTTTTTTAATTAGCATTAAAAAGGTAAAAGAATAAAAAATATAAAAAATTTATTTACAGTGTATTAAAATTTGTTTAAAGGGGTCCTATTATGCTTTTTCACTTGTTGAATTTTAGTCAGAGTGTAGTGTGTATGTTTGGGCATAAAAAGATCTACAAAGTTACAAATCTCAAAGTCCACTCCAAAAGGAGATATTTCGTTTTCAAAAAAAATCCCTTTTCAACTACAACGAATGGCTCGTTTGGACTACAAAGTTGTTTTCCTGTATTTGGGATATCACAAAAATAAATCCTGCCTACGGAAATTTGAATGGTTGGTGGGTGGGGAGAATGCTTGGTTGAGCACTGCACGTTTCAAAATCAAAACCCGGTGCGGGTGTTTTTATATCACTGTATTTCTGATGGAAACCAACTGTTTTCAGAAAATTTTGGATGTCATTTTCATTTCATCTTGCATGTAATGTCTGATAAAGCAGCGTTTGTGAGCGGAGCTCTGTTTTGTGTACAGTGTTACCGGTGAAACCTTGTTCTCTACTCCAACAGCGCCTCCCGCTGACAGAGAATTAATTTGCATATGCCGCCGCAAATAGTGTAACTCTGTGGGACTAGGTATAAATAAATTCAACTGTATAACAGTTTCACTGCAATTCATTGTGGTATGGGTGGGGGGTTGTGTGGGTTACTCTGGGTTCGGACCAAAATTCCGAACTCGGACAGCACGCCAAATACGCATAAACTATGTTCTGTTTATTATATGTAATTACAAACTGGTGAATTTGCTCAACGACTCCCAAATGATTCGCTCAACGATTCATTTTCCCAAACCCCTCCTTTGCGTGACGCTAATCTTCTGTGATTGGTCTATTTAATTTAAAGCAGTGTTTGTGAGCTTTTACCGCTCCAAAAGCGGCTAGTGGCAAAGAATGAATTTGCAGTTTCATTCAGACCAATGCAAAAATCAAGTTTGCCCAGGTCTGCGCGTGCAATAATTGGGCGGGCAATATGCTAATGCTTCATGTTGACGTCAACATGAAACGGCTCAGGATTCGTTTTAAAAACAACTTGTTTCATTGATTCAGAGTCGACTCTTTCTTTTGAGAGACAATACCTTTATACAAGGTGCACTTTCAGATTTAAAACTTTGCATGAAGGATATTTTCATTCACTTAGATCTGTTACACACTGCATGAAAGGTAATTTTCAAAAATCCATAATAGGTACACTTGAAGCATATTAAAAACACCAGACAGACATGTAAACAGTCACCACTGGGGGTCTTTAACTATAAATGTGATTCCTAATTTTTCCTTTTTGTTTTACAAATGTTATGAAAGATGTCATGTTGCTACCAACCACTTAGAACAATGTAGCAAGTACATAGCAACCCTGACCACCCACAACAAATTGTGGCACAGACAAGAACCGCTCACTTTTACTTTTTTCCCCCTCAGGAAGTGTAAAAATAGTTGCAACTTCTTTGTGAAATCTCCCTGATCTTCTGTTCTTCTTTTCTCCAGTGCCTCGCTCCTTCATCCTTCTCTCTTTCTCTCCTCACTGATGTGTGTCCACAACCCACTCTTGAACCATCTGGAGGAGTGTGCGTGCATGTGTGTGTTGAGGATGACGGGCGCTCTGACTCTCGCTGTGGGTCACTGTCAGAGAGGCAGCAGGTGTTACGCA
>JAFVLL020010174.1:0-21714 GCA_021397915.2 Tor tambroides
TGTACCAGTTCTAATGCCATGGCGAAAGTTTGAGCAAAACATGCTAACTGTTCTGCCTTTAGCTGCACAGATGATCACAGAACACTGTTTACAGTTCCAGCCTCAGAGGAGACAACAGAGCAGTGGATTTATTGATTTATTTACTGTATATTGCTGCTGCCACAGCAGTTCCCAGCTGTTTACCTTCACAGTCATAACCCGACTGTTTTTGTAACTTATGCGTGTTTTAACGTAAACTTGTGTGTGAATGAGAACTTAGTTAGTACTCACATGCTGTGACAGCCACTTTCTGTCCGTGTGCTTCAGATGTGTGCACTCAGAGAACCGCATATCAGAACTTTAAACTAATATGGTTTAAAACGCATGATTTCAGCGCAATAAACATGATAATCAGAACCAAAACAGATGTTTTTAGCAGGTATGAGCTGTAATGGCAAAGCTCTCTTCTGGAAAAGGGGGCGGGGAGCAGCAGCTCATTTGCATTTAAAGACACATGCTCTAATATAGAGTGTTTCTGCTTCCACACAAAATAGGCTTTTTCAAAATGATTTAATAAATGATCTGTGGGGTATTTTGAGCTGAAACTTCACAGTTACATTCTGGGGACCCCTGAGACTTATATTACGTATTGTAAAAAGGGGCATAATATGTCACCTTTAATATATATTTTTAAGCACCAAATTAGAATATTAGAATGATTTCTCAAGGATCATGTGACACTGAAGACTGGAGTAACGGCTGCTGAAAATTCAGCTTTGTCATCACAGATATAATTTACATTTTATATTCTATTACAATAGAAAACAATTATTTTAAATTGGGATAATGTTTTGCAATATTACTGTTATTTTATTTTTGATTAAATAAACACAACTTTGGTGAGCATATGAGACTTCTTTCAAAAAGATTTTTTTTTTTAAATCTTACCGACTCCAAACTTTTGAATGATAGTGTATATATTCAGAAATACCATTATACTCACCATTACATATATTCATGTAATACCATTCAGTGTAGTGTAATGTAGTGTGTAATTTAGTTTCTCAAATCAAGGCAGATGATAAAAAGGGCAAACAAAAATCCCACAGATTTACATTGAAAGGAGGAAACTAAGCCATAACTACAGACCAGAATATTGTGCCAGTTTTGGCGTTTGGTGTTTCTGGAAACTTCACAATGAAACATCTAATTTCATTATATTTGGGCTCACAGTGACTCAGTGGGTAGCACTGTTGCCTAACAACAAGAAGGTCCCTGGTTCGAATCAGACTCAGGAGGCCTTTGTGAGGAGTTTACATGTTTTTCATGTGTTGGCTTTTAGTAATAAGGTTTGGGTGGGCTAAAATCTATACAAAGGGAGCTCAACAAGCAGTTAAAGGAGACCAGGAAAAAAGAAGGACATTATTGAACATCAGTTCACCAGAACTAAAAAAATGTGGGACTCAATGAAAGACATTTAGTAAATCACTTTAATCACTTATTCAGAATATAATTGATGTACAGAAAGCAAGTGAGCTGAATGACTGCAACATCATTTTAGACTCTGTAGATATGGGCATGATGCTTGAGGTGGACAGCTCTGTGCTGAAGAGCTTGGCCCCGTTTGGTACACATTCACATATTGTTTACTTTTTATTGATTTTAGTTCAGCCTTAAACACTCTTTAGTCATATTTGTTATTGGATAAGTTAAAGGGTTAGTTCATCCCAAAATGGCCACTGATACCACATGGCCTGTTTTACCGATGTCCTTGCTATGTTTCTGGACCTGGGAACATTAAAGTTGCATTGCTGTCTATGGGAGGGTCAGAGGGCTCTCAGATTTCATCAAAAATATCTTAATTTGTGTTCCGAAGATGAATGAAGGTCTTGTGGGTTTGGAACGACATGAGGGTGAGTAATTAATGACAGAATTTTCATTTTTGGGTGAATTATCCCTTTAAAGAAGATGGGTATAAACCTGTTCATTATTAAATGGTACTTTTCTTTTTTAACTAATGGAGTACAACAGGCAAAGATCAAAAGATAAAGGCAATTTCTGAATGCAAATTCCTATGATTGTAAAATTCAAGAACTGTGATATTTTAAAGGTGCTTACCATGGTGTGTCCTGAAGATCTTTGTAATACCATATTACTTTTTTCTGTTGATTACTTGATGAGAACTTTAGACAATACATAGAATAATCTGCATAACCAGAAGACGGCTATGCAACCCAAAAATGCTGATGACCTGGTTCAAAATTTATCCTCACTGTTGTGCAAATCTTATAAGCAGCTATACAGGAAACATTTGTTGGAGTTGCTAAATTCAGCGAGTCACTTTGTTCTTTGGTTATTTGTGTGTTTTTAGTTTAGTAAGATTGTGTCAAATCAAAAAATTCAAAATGGTTTACAGACTCTTCATTGCAATTCTAAACAAAATCTTTAGAGGTTTGAACATAACATGCTTCCAGTACTGATGGATCTCAGTTAGTCACAGGGCATGTTGCTCTGTCTTGCTCCTGAATAGATACTTTGTATCCACTAACTCTTAGCAATACGACATTATCTCCACTTGGTCATACTTTATCCCTCCAGTGAGTTCATTAACACGGACAGGGCTTTTGAACATTCATAACTTAATGAATGTGTAATGCTTTGTACCCCTGCATCAGGTTAATCTTCATTACGGTTGGGTATCGTTTGCATTTTATCGATTCCGATTCCGATTCTGCTTATCGATTCCGATTCTTTTCGATTCCCAGTTTCGATTCCAATGTGATTAAATAATGATATCAACCATTTAATCCTGTGTCTCGTTTTTGCAAACCATTTATTGGAGCTGAATGCTATGAACAAAAAATCAACAGGCTACATAAAAACTGGACTCTTTAAGAGCTGTTTGTGTGCAAAATAGAACTGCATGATTCTGGATATGAAAAGAGTTTTTTTTTTGTTTTGTTTTTTTCCTAATGGAAGTTGTGGTTCTCTCATGATTCTGAAGAAAAAAATATTAGACAACTAAACAAAATCACATGTAATTTATGAATGATTCAATGACTCACTCAAGATGTACTTGTTTCATTACTGGATGAATCAGTGTTCTTGAACGAATCTCTTGTATGATTCAAAGACAAATACATTTTAACAGCCCCTTTTCGCCACAAATTACTTTCAAAAGTGTCAAATTACTTTCAAAAGATGATTTACTCTATTTTAATCGCTACCGTACACATCAGAGTTTATATCTGAACTATAAACTTTTATCCCAGTACTTCTGTGATTTGAATGTTTGTAACACAGAAATAATGATACTGTGTGGTTGAAAAGACTGTGAAGCTGTTTCATTCATGACAGATGACAGCTGCTCTCTTCAGTTCAGCGGCAGCGCGAACGCAGATTTAAATGTTCAAATCACACTGGTGTGATCGTACGCTGCACGGACGAACCAAGTGATCACAACATTGATCGCACAGGTAAAAGGTTGAGGAATGAAACAGATGAATCATTGTAATTTAGGAATAGAATCACGTTGGTGTTTGAATCGTGTTCGCGATCTTTAACGATCTATTAAATTAATGTCATGTTGGTGGTGACACCTCTCTTGCAACATGTTTAGCTATCACAGATATTATACTTAGCATTTTTGGCTTCTGATTGCAAATGTAGCCAAACTTTGGACAGCTTAGATTAGCAAGCAAGGTCCTGGCAGATCGCTAGGTCACACCGGTCCTCACAGATGAAGAAGAAGAAAAAAAAAAAAGCACATAGGAATCGATAGGCGGAATCGAAATTTTAATTTGACAACAACTTAAGTATCCGATTCTGGAATCGGAATCGATTTTCGAGTCCCAACCCTAATCTTCATCCAAGTGCACATGTGGAGTGTCAATCAGAGTATTGTCTGGAAGGGTGGACCTCTCATATGATATCTCCTTGTTAAAAATATCAAGACACTTTTTAAAGTCCTTGTATATCATTTGCCTGTAATTTCAAAGCCTCGAAGACTGCATTTAATGGTTTTATTGTTGAGATCCTCATCTCAGTCCCTTCAAACAAGGGGAAGTCTGAGGGCAAGGAATAAGGTGGTTCTCAATTCTGGTCCTGGCGTCCCACTGCTCTTCACATTTTGTATGTCTTTCATTTCTAACACACCTGATTAATATCAAAAGTCTCGATAGAAGAGAGCTCCATGAACAAAACTGGGGTGCGTTTCTTAAAAGCATTGTTAGCCTAGTATGGTCACAAGTTCCATCGTTACCAACATAGTTCAACGATTTGCTGTTTCCTGAAACCATAGTTCAAGCGAACATTTGCAAAAATGTTTTTGCGATAATATTTACAAAAGGAGATGTTTTGCAGAATGCTGTTGTTGTTATTGTCCATACACAGTACCAGTACTAGTAGTCCATACTCTGATTACCATGCTCTGATTGAAGGCAAAAAAAAAGCTATGTGGGAGGTGCATATTTAATTGATTTCTCGCAGAAAACCTTCTCCTCCACTATGCCCTGTCAAATTATGATATACCTGCAAAAAAAAAAAAAAAAAAAAAATGGTGGAAACTGTGCTGAAACTTCATTGGCCCTCATTTGCATCATCATTATCAAATTATAATATATTTGAAAGTTTATAGATTTTTCTGGTTCTTTAAAATCACAGAGTAGAACATAATGTACATTTAAAATAATAATAAAGGGCCCGTCAATTGTCAATGTGATATTACATGTGCATACTCCATGTGCTGCACCACTGGCTTTTGTGTACAACAGGGGTATCCAGTCCTGTCCCTGGAGATGTACTAACCTGCAGACTTCCGTTCCAACCCTGATCGAACACACCTGTCTGTAATCATCGAGTGCTTCTAAAGATCTTAATTAGCTAGTTTGGGTGTGTTTGATTAGGGTTGGAGCTGAACTTTACAGAAAGATAGATCTCCAGGAACAGGATTGGGCACCCCTTGCGTACAACATGTAAGCAAGTTGCTTGGTTCATATTTCATCTTGTCTTTCTCTCTTTTTTTGCAGTTCTGTCCTCACATCCATGGTGGTGAACCTAGCTGATGGAAAGGAAGGCTGTCAAACAGCTCAACATGGTCTCCAGGCTGCCCAAGTTTGCTTCCTGTCCCTCAGGCACCAACATGACCACCCTTCCCCAAGGATCTGCCCTCCCAGTTTACTCCTCGGAGTCTAAAGATGGACCTCTAGGCAGGCACAATAATTTGGCACATCTGCAATCCCTAAATTGGAGAAAGGGTGAAGATGACATTGGAAATAAAGCTCGACACTCTGACAGCTTGGATGAGGAGACTAGTGTAACTGTAAATTCACAGTCCTCAGTAATGGTGACTAAAAAGCCTTCCCCTGCAGCTGCAGTAAAATGTAAAAGTGCAGTCCCCACTTCACAAAGTAGTTGTCCCAGGAGCATACCCCAGCCTAGCAAAACCTTTCCCCGAATGACTACTCCCAAACGCCTCTCAACAGGGAATCCCCTGTATAATGACATGGCTACTCAGAATGGCGTAAGCAATGGGCGATGTGACTCCTCAGGGCCAGGTGTTGGTCTTGTTTCCCAACAAAGATCCCTGCAGAGCAAACTATCCTTATCCAATGACAGCATCAAGTCTGACAGCATAGTGCGCTCTCAGAGTTTCACCCACTCCAAGAGGGCAGCATGCCCCACCAACCCACCCATTCCCCATTCCTTCTCCTTTAACAAAGCTACAGAGCTTGCTAAAGAACTTCCTAGACCTTTGGCACAGTCTCCAGTGGCTAGATCATCCCTCATACAGACAAATACAGTATTATCCGAAGAGAAAGTAAATAAATATGGAATTCTAAGGCCTGCTGTAACTACTAGCAGTCATCTTGTGCAGACAAACACAATAAAGAAATCCCTTTTACCCAGCTTTTCAGGTAACAAACCTTCTGTGCTCAGTTATAGACTTACACGTCCGACACTAACCAAACATCCCTGTCCTGTTTTCCCTGAAACTGTCCAAAAAGAATCAGAATTAAGTAAAAATGTCCAGGACACAACAAAAATAGCGGTAACCAGTTCAGAACCAAGTAGCAACATTGAAAGTATGGAAACCACCCCAAATGACACTTATTTTGAAGCAAAGGAGGCTGAGGGAAGTCTGGGCCCCTCCTTGGAGGATATGTCGCTATCATCGTCCTCCTCTGCGGAGCACAATGACACTAGTGAAGAGTACATGGATGACTTTGATAATCTCGGAAATGGAGGTGAGACCCTGCTGCTGCCTGTCCTCAATGAGGGGTTAGACCACTTCGGACTATGTAAAGATGACAACGCTCTAATTAGAAAGTGCAATGAGGAATCATCGGTGACCAGCCTGCACACCTTGTTATCCGAAACTGTTGACTGGGCAGGGATTGGCCTCGCAGGTGTGACTGAGAATCATTCTATTTCCATTAAACCTCATAACAACTTTTCCCATTTTCTACATTTGTTTCTGACATTTTAACTGTTCAAACCCTATTTAGCTGACTTGCTATCTGCAGCTTTCATTGGTTGCTGACACACAATTCCTCCATTCATTGTTGGTCTTGGGGCTGGATTCATGAACATTTTCTTAAGAAAGAAGTTAGGAAATTTCTAAAGATAAATACTTCATAAATGCAATAATTGAGTGGTTCTCAAATATATTCTTAAGAACATTTTTTTTCTTAAGAATAAAATTATAGGCTCAATTTGGTTGGCGGTTCTTGCTGAAGACTCGCTGAATATCTCTGGAAAACACCTCAAAGACTTTTTCTACTGCCTGCAGATTACTATAATAATCATAATAAGCGCACAACAATTTCACTTATGCCTGGCTTGATGAAAGTTTAGCACTTGCCACTGTGTTTTTTTTTTTTAATGCACCATGTGTTTTTAAATAATTATTTTTATAAAACCTGTCTTAATATGGAAAGGTCTGTTGCATTTGTGCTCCCTCTTGTTCGCGCTCTCTCTAGAGTGAATGTGTCCTGTGTTTGGCCACTCTCACATGTGCTGAATGCTGCCGAAAATGATGTTGTAATTCTAAAATTAAAAACAAGGTCCCTTACTGGACTAATTTGAGTAATTTTTGTAGAGTTGTTCACATCACGTGTACTCATGAGCAATCATTGGTGGCTCTGGGTAGTTGTACACATCTCTAGTAATACTGTATCAATGTAGCTTATGATATAGACTAATGCTTAATATTTAAAACAACCCAATAAATTCATTAAACATCTTACCTTAGGGGATGTAAGACTAACTGGATGTTATCCTATAAGATTCTTTATTAGAGCATTTTTTTCAGCAATTCATATTCTTAAGTTTTGTCTTAGAACATTCTTATAAAAAAGGTAAGAACATTCTTAAGAAATGTTTTTTGTTTTTTTTTTGGAGTACAAAGCCTATTGTTAAGTTAGAAAATAAGAAGAAAATAACCGTTAAGAAGAAATTTATTCTCAAGAGTGTATCATGAATCTGGCCCCTGATCATCCTGTCAGGGTTTAGTAATGACAGGTTGACATTACATTATCTCATATATACAAATCAGTTTGCAATTTCTGCTTGAATAGCAGTAAAATTATACAATAATATAGTGTTGAAAGGTGAAGTGTGTCATTTTTTAATATTTAAATTAGATTTTCTTATCTCAGTATACTATACATATATACTGTGAATACTTTTATTGGTACTTCTCAGCATTGCACGTAATGCTGTATTTTTTAAGATTTTTGATTTTAAGATTTTTGCCGAAACAAGGTACTGTAGAAGGCAGCACAATGATGTAATATTGTCACTTAGATTACTTTAAAATACATCTCTATTACGCTTTCTAACCCAGATTATTGTCTTTCTTTCAGCTGGTAAAGATGGCTTTGAGCATGAGACGTTGTCTCCTGTAGGTGATTTTCCTCATGGATCGTCTTTGGACCTGTCACCCTCAGACAGCTCTGGAGGGACTTACATGTGGGACGAAGAGGGAATGGAGGCATTGGGAGGCTCTGGACACCCCTGTGGAAGCTTTGACTCTGATCTCAACAGCATGGTAAGTCCAAAGCCTTTGACTAACAACACCACATTTTTTTCATAAACAGTTTCGAAGGATTATTGAGGTTGATTACATGATTTAGATGTATTTCTGTTTTTAATTAGTTTTAATATTGGTTCTTTAACTTGATAGTACAACTCCTTAAGCAGTCCCCCTTAGTGGTCTTTGGCCTTGGTGAAGAATTACTGCTCTAGACAACTCTCTACAATCTTGTTTGCAAGTTCCTGAAATGCACTGCCAAAGCTTTCCTGGATTGGTATGCTTTATGGTTGACATTTAAAATCTTAGTTGACAGCGATGTTGACAGCACTGCTGATCTTTTTGTGGTTAAAGTGAGGTCTGTCTTGTTTCCATAGCCCAGAGACTGACTGGATAAGGCTGTTAGCTTGAGTTATTGAATGTGCATCTGTGATTATGCTTCATATTATTAATATTGAGAGTGCTCCAAATTGGCTCCTGCTGATATTCATTCGTCTTTCCCCTGGAAGCAGATGATCAGATTGTCAGCTTCATGGCAGTCAGTAAATAGTGAGGTGAAATCAAAGTCAGACGAGAGAATGACTCTGCATTTATGCTTACAGCATTAGCCTTTATCATCCTTTATAGCAATGATAGCTTGGTAATTGCCTCTCCCTATAATGATATTTATCTTTTAGTATTTAAGCCAGATTCCAAATCATTCAGTTAGTGTAACTCAAGTCAAAATGTCAAAGTCTGCTATATTGTCGATTCTGCCACATGTACAGCACATACATACAGAGAATTGAAGTTGCGTTACTCTCAGACACTTGGTGCATACAGATAACACTAAACACTAACAGTAGGATGTAATGTACAGACAAATACAATTTAAATATATATAAAGAAAAAAAAAACCTATTACAATTATACAAATAAGGACATGTGTATATATATATATATATAATATATATATATAATATATAATACAGCTATTACAAATATACAAATAAGGACATGTAAAAAGATAAAGTGGCATTAGGCACATGGCAGATAGAGTGCAAACCAGTGAAAATGATGAACAGTCCAGATATAATTGGTGTAGTGCAAAAGAGCTGATCAGTCTGTTTAAGTGACAAAAGCTCAGAGAGCAGTCTTTATTCAAACTGTCAGAAGAGGTAGTTGAATGAGATCTGTCCAATGCTGAATGAGATAGTGAGCAGTCCAATGCTGCACAAAGTGACTGGTGCTGGTCACAGTGTGTAGTGGTAGGGAGGGAGTGGAAGGAGTGGAAGGACAGAGGGTCAGAGTTCAGAGGTGCGTGGGGCAAAAGAGGGGAGGTGGGGCAGAGTTGGGAGAGAGTTGAGCTTCCTGACAGCCTGATGTATGAAGCTATCCTTCAGTCTGCTGGTCCTGGCCTGGAGACTCCGCAGCCTCCTCCCTGATAGCAGCAGACTGAAGAAGCTGTGTGTCGGGTGGGTGGGATCACTTGCAATGCAGAGGGCTTTGCGGGTGAGACGGGAGTTGTAAATGTCCTGGAGGGAGGGGAGAGAGACACCAACGATCTTCTCAGCTGCTCTCACTACGCGTTGAAGTGACTTGCGGCAGGATGCGTTGCAAGCGCCATACCACACAGTGATGCAGCTAGTTAGAATGCTCTCGATGGTGCCTCTGTAGAAGGTGCACATGATGGGGGCCGGGGCTCTGGCTCTTCTCAGTTTGCGGAGGAAGTAGAGACGCTGCTGTGCTTTCTTGGCCAGTGCCACAGTGTTGTTAGTCCAGGAGAGGTCCTCAGTGATGTGCACACCCAGGAACTTGGTGCTGTTCACTCTCTCCACAGTCGCACCGTTGATGGTCAGAGGAGCATGCTGAGTGTGCACTCTCCTGAAGTCAACAACAATCTCCTTCGTCTTCTCCACATTCAGAGAGAGATTGTTGTCACTGCACCACCCGGCCAGGCGGCTCACCTCGCTCCTGTAGTTTGTCTCATCTCTGTTGCTAATGAGACCCACCACAGTCGTGTCATCCGCAAACTTAATGAAAAGGTTAGAGTTGTGTGACGGTGTGCAGTCGTGGGTCAGCAGAGTGAAGAGGAGGGGGCTCAGCACACATCCTTGGGGGGCCCCTGTGTTCAGTGTGATGGTGCTGGATATGTTACTGCCGACCCGTACTGCCTGAGGTCTCCCAGTCAGAAAGTCCAACAGCCAGTTGCACAGCAAAGTGTTAAGGCCCAACTATGTCTCTGTTTCGTAAAATAGTTTGTTTTGTAAACATGGCACATATTAGATGAGATAAACAGCATTTACATATTCCTATGACTGCTTTTAATGATTTTGTTTTATTATTGTAATTTATTTTGCTACAAAATATTTAATAATATTTAAATTTAGCTCTGATGACTGGTCTGAGAGAGACATCTTGTGGATATTTGATGCCATTGTTTGATGATATGTAGGCTTACTTTGAGGCTTAATTTACTACACATGCATTTAGTGGTTCAGTTTCTCACACAGCTGATATACTGCACATTGTGTATGACATTTACATACAGGTTATGTATGAATTATGCAATTTATGTAGTTATTCTTATTTTTTTCAATTAGATTAAATGCTATTCAGCATTTTTTTTTTTTTTTTTGCTTTTCTTTAGATTTAATCATAAACTAGGGTAAATGTACCTATTAAGCTCAAGTACCCATTAAGCACACTACCATTTTTGAGCACAGATTATAAAGAGAAAAAATAATGTATTATCCTACTTGATGTGTTTGTTACTACATACCTCCTGCAATTTCAAGTCAGTCAGACCATTGCACACTGTAATATGGGTATCCATGTGTTCACACTGTCTGGTGGCCATTTTGAAAGCTGTCTGAAAACTTTCACCAGAAGAGGAGCCCATTAAATGTGCATATTTTAGAAACACCAGACATCATACAGTCACTGACTTTGTAAATAGTCACAAAGGAAACCTGGGCAATGCACTAATTGACTGAAGATCATACACTACCAAACTTTAAATTCCTTACGATCACAACAAACATAAATGTGTGCATTGTTGCTGGTAGACGTGTGACAAATGAAAACAATATGTTTTCTGTAATTGGCTGAAAATATCAAACATGATATCCTGATATCCTCTGAAGCTATCACTCTAAAAAATTGTGCTGTTAAATAACAGTAATTTACTGGAAGCAGGGTTGCCATCGGAAGCTACAAAATCAGAGTCTTTGACCATCATACACTACAAAATTTTGTATGTAATCTGTCAACTCAAATCTCCAGACTGTAAATCGGTGGAAAATCGGGGCAAAAATCATGTAGTGTATTCCAGGGTTATTCTTATTCTTCTTATTCTTAAGAGAATGTAAATAAGTTGACATCCATTTAATAAGAGGCTTCAGAATGAGGCTAGTTTCTGTGTTCATCCCCATGAATGAGATGTTTTATTGGTTTATTTTGTTATTTGATTTTTGAATATGTGTTACTTAGCTGAACGTGGACAAGTCTAGATGTTGAAATGTGTTTGAATGACACTTCACTGTGAATGTGTAACTGATCAAAATGAATGCCTTGTTGTTTGATTTTAGTGTTCTTTTTTTGTGATTGACTCTTTACTTCAAATACAACATTTGTCAATTATTCTTTAAAAGGCTGTTTAAATTTACACAAGAATTTTAATAAAACATGATGTGAGCTAATTGGGAACAGGGGTGTGCTTAAAGGTTACAAAAATGTACCCATTAAGCACAGCCAGACTTTTTGCATTTAATGATGTAAATCTTAATTAAATTGCTGTTGTCATTTAAATAAAATTAAATATTATTGTGTGAGAGATTAATATTTTATTTTAACATAACTTCTTGTGGTAAAACCGATATCTTGTGCACTAAAAATATCTTAATGTAGATTTTGGTGAGCTTAATAGGTATTTGAGTTATTTTTTAAACATATAAGTGAACTCAAGCCAGTTTTATTTGTATATTAATTTTTCACTGACCATTTAATTGTCTCAAGTAATTGCTTTAGACCTGTTTTATGTTGTATTCGTTTTTACTGTGATGTTATTTTTATCAAGAATTGTGAAATTTCTAATAATAATATATAATGTTATCTAATATTTTGGTATCGTAACTACCTTACTTCTGGCAAGAATAACTATATTGCGATATACATGGGTTGGCCAAAATAATGTGAACATCTGTTAAATAGGCCATATTTCTTTATTAAGGTTTTACCACCATTTGCCCTTAATACAGATTCCAAGCTTGTTAGAATAGATTCATACAACTTCTGAAGAGTCTCCATTTGAATGTTGTCTATCAGAACATCTGTCAGTTGTTTTGGAGATGATGGAGAGAATCTGCTTCTCATACTTCTCTCTAAAACTTGCGACGGTGGTTTGCTAATATTCAAGTCAGGTTAGGGTGGATGTTGAAGTTCATCTTGGTACTCCAGCTGTCCAGGTTTTATGATCTTTTATGACACCATGATTTTGCATTTTTGGGAGTTTTTCATGCATGTTGGCTTTGTGAAGTTCTCTGTGGTCAGTTTTCGCAGAAACAGGGTCTTCAAGGTGATATTGAGGTTTGCTGTCACTTTTGCTGTATCATCATATCATCACCTGCTCACTTTCGGTTCTGTGTTGTTTGGACACTGTCCTTTCCAGCAATTGACAGTTCTTATCATTCACTTTGAGTTTTTGCCCACTATTGTTCTTCACTGATGAATTCTTGCCAAGGTTTGTAACCCTTTCATTTTTGGTGCAGCTTTACATTATTATTTTTTTTCTTCACAGATTTGTGATAACTTTAATTAATATAAATAACTGAAATATCACATTGACATACAGTAAGTGTTCAGACCCTTTGCTTCGACACTTGAAATTTAGAACAGGTTCATTTCACTTTTCTTAATCATCTTTGACATTTTTGTACACTGTAAAAAATGATCATGATTTTAACGGTAAAAAACTGTGAAAATGCTACAGTAAAAACCTGTTAAATGGTTAACGGTAAGTTCCTGTAAAATTTACAGGGAAAAACCGTAAACTGATGTTCCCAGAATTGCCTGCGTTGCATTTCAAATTCTGTTTGAATTTGACGTTTTTTTCTTTGAAATAACTGTTTCTTCTTAGTTTTTTCTTATCAGTTATGTTTATTAGGGTTGTATGTTACATCTAATGTTGTTAAATTAATGTTTATAGCATATTTCAGTTTAATGAGTCTCACCATGATGGTGTTTAGTGCTTGTGTGAATGACACTGTGCACCTTCTATATATGCTATTATTTAAAAGCTGCTTGTGATGGGCTTTGTTTCATCATGTGACTTTCTCATCACCACCTGCATTTGGTGGTTATCAGTGTATTTCAAAGGTACAAAACAGATATCAGTACTTTAATAGGTATATTAACATTATATCAGTTAAAGAAATTACAGTATTTAACTGTAAATTTAAGTTAAAACCATAAAACATAAAACGTTGTTGCCGTATTTTTTACGGTAGAATTCCGACAACCACAGCTGCCAGTTTTTTACCGTAAATTTTATGGAATTTTTTTTTTACAGTGTACTCTTTCATTGGAGTACACCTGGGGTAAATTCAGCTAATTGGACATGATTTGGAAAGCTACACACCTGTCTATATAAGGTCTAACAGCTGAAAATCTATATCAGAGCAAAAAACAATCCATCAGATCTGGGAAAGGCTAAGGAAACATTTCGGCTGCATTTAAGGGTCCCATTCTTAATGGAATGAAGTTTGGAACAACCAGGACTCCTCCTAGAGCTGGTTGTTTGGCCAAAGTGAGCAATCGTTGCAAAAGGACCTTGGTAAGAGAGGTGACCAAGAACCTGAGATTATGTGTGG
Organism: Tor tambroides; assembly: GCA_021397915.2. Lineage (NCBI taxonomy): Eukaryota > Metazoa > Chordata > Actinopteri > Cypriniformes > Cyprinidae > Tor > Tor tambroides. The sequence continues at coordinate 13,861 of JAFVLL020010174.1, forward strand.
AGATAGGAAAAACTAACAGAAGGACTACCATCATTGCAACACTTTGCTGATCTGGGGTTTGAGGCAGAGTGACCAGATGGGAGCCTCTCCTCAGTGAAGCCCACTCACCCAATTTGCAAAAAAACACCTCAAAGACTCTCAGCTTGTGAGAATCAAAATTCTCTGGTCTGATGAACCTCAAATTCATTTCTGAAGGAAACCAGCAGAACACAGCAGCTGAAGTAGTGCTGTACAGCTTCTGTAGTACTTTCAAGAACCACAGGGGGGCAGCAGAACCTCACAAATATTCACTCTGAAGAAAGCGTCATCCATTTCAATAAGCTTATCTTACAAAACATCCTACAGGAATAGTTCATTTACTCACATTTGTGTTGTTCCAAACCCATATGGCTTTCTTTTTTTTCTTTCTGTGAAACACACAAGATGTTTTGCAGCTGATCCTTGCCATAAAATAAAATGAGGAATGCGGATTGCAGATGTATGTATCGTAAAGGGGATCTTATGACTCATGCACCATTTTTAAGTCCTAAGAATTCATACAATAGCTTTGTTGGAGGAATAGACCCAAATTCAATTTCTTATTCACTTGTTCTCCTCTGCGACAGGAGACAAATATTTGTTTATACTGTGCCAGGTTTGATGTCGATGTCATGTCATTGATGCTGAAACCAGGCGTAAAGCATGAAGGTGAATTAAAGGTGACAGAATTTTCAACTTTTTTCCCCCTGACACTACAGCCACTGTGCATCTGTGCATTGTGTATTACAGATTAATGGGATGTCACCTCTTTCACTTCACCACTCTGCCAGGTGGTTTCATCAGATGTGTGATAAAATACTGGAAAATTTATGACAGTACAATGTTGTGGCCACTGTGAAGGTGAAAATTAGGATGAAAAATCCCAAGGTGTTGTAAGTAGCTTAGTTGACAGTATCCACCTCTCTTATGTATGGTTGGTACTTTTAAATCAGTTGTTTTCTATCAGATCTTTAATAAGAATTTATTAAAAAATATATTTTAATATTATATTAAATCAAATATAATATAAATTTTATTTGTAGTCTCCACATGGCTGGAAAATGTGTGTAGACTGTGTGATCAGAATTTCTGCCCATCCAAAAAACAAAACAAAAAAAAACGTATTCACCATGTTCAGTTCAATTCATATATTTTTCATGCAAAATATTTATTTTTCATACAAACATTTATTTGTATAGTACTTTTTACATATTGTTTCAAAGTTCACCCAAAAATGAAAATTATGTCATTAATTACTCACCCTCATGTCGTTCCAAACCCATAAGACCTTCGTTCATCTTCAGAAAACAAATTAAGATATTTTTGGTGAAATCCGAGAGCTCTCTGACCTTGCATAGACAACAATGCAACTGAAATGTTCCCACTCCCAGACCCAGAGTCACAAAGAAAACAAAAATAATAACTTTATTCAACAATTCCTCTCCTCCAAATCACCTATTCCACCATTATGGAGACATTAGACATTAAAAGTGACGCCATTATGGAGAAAATGAGTGCTTCTACATTGCAGTTAAGAGTGATCTGTTATGAGAGGTGATCGTGTCAAAGTAATGTCCATATGGTTAAAATGTACAGTTCTAAGATTCTACAAATTATGTAGTTATTTAATGTCACATATTCATTTGATCAAAAACAATGAACATGTTAAAGCTTTGTATTTTGTTTCAGTCATTATTTATACATTTTCCCTGAAATTTTGAGTTTGAATAGTGTGCAGGAACACGATTATGTACACAATTAGGCCCTGAAAGTGGACTGGATGATTTTGATAAGTACATGAGTTCAGCATGATGATGTTTAATGTCCCTGACAACCACTGTTTTCCCATTTAGCCAGTTGTTAGCAACCGGCTTTTTCAAGTTAAAACCTCAATCAAGTAAAAATCATGTGAGAGAGCAAATATTTGACCAAATATGCCATTTCAACAATAGCCTTAGAATAACAGACTTATAATTTATCTGGCGAAACAATCCATTTTGGAGAAACGTTGGTCAAACAGAAGTTAATTAGCAAATACAGCAAATACCACGCACACACTGTGACTTGTCAAATGTTAAACCAAGGCACAGAAATGACTCAGGATGTAACCAAGCAAGAGAAATCTGAGCGACAATGTTCTGCTCCCTCTCTCTGCCAGAACATCTGTCATGCTCAGATATCAGCACTCCTCCTCTGATTGGCTGAGTCAGAAAGAATGATTTCCTCCCCACTGCTTATGTTTCCTCAGACAGTTCAGCTGACCCAGTGTGCTGTGTGTCTGCACCTGCTCACTGACCTATAGGTTATGCTGAGTGCAGGATGTTAAAGTCATGCAAGTTTGTTTAAAAGTGATGTGATGTGTAAGACCGAGTAGCCAAACCAGCTGAAATTATAGGAAGCCATGTGATAGCGTACTCATAAATGTCGACAAAATTTATAGAGGATGTATTTACAGTCTTTATATTCTGGGAAAATGAACTAGACTTTGATCAAACCGATTTTCATATAGGTCATGTCAAAATATTGGACCAAAATAACAGTCAACACACCCGATCCCCTCAATCCTGAACAGGTACAATGACACTAGAGGGCAGCTTGTTTCCAACATGGTGAATTGCTACAAGATTTTTGATGCAAGAGAGACATTGACATTATACGTGACTTTGTTCTTTCTGTCTTTCTTTTACTTTCTTATTCTCTCTTTTGTTCCCTTCTCACTTTCGCTCTTGTCATATGGGCTTTCAGTGCTACTTTCTCAACATTGTCGAGTCATTTGGGCTGTTTTGAAGTTTGATGCATCTCCCTGGTTCTCCAGGACCGTCTGTTGTTGTTGCCTGCCAAGCATCATGCAGGGGCCTCACTATGGCACTGAATCCATTAAGATAACACATGTTTCTCACTTTTTTAATTCTTTCCTGAAGGCAAAACCTAATCTATAACCATTTCCAGAAGAAGCTGCAAGTTTGCTACAGCATTGGATTTTAATTGTAAACAACAGTACAAAAGGTGTAACTAGCAACTTTTCCCCCCAACTGTATAGACGTTTTAGGGTACAATAGGGCTAAAAGCACACATTAAGGAAAATGTGCTTTTCATTGCTTCTGTAGTGCATGATTGCATACAATTTTATTGAACAATAATGGAGTGAGACATTTTGTGAGAAAATAATAAATCATAAAAGTAATTTGGTTTGTTTAAAAATCATTTACATGTATGAGATGGCAAGAGGAGCCTTTTATCCCACGCTCGAGGCAGAAAAGTCAGCCATTTATTTATTATAATGCCAATTGTTTTGCTTTTGACCCCAACAATAGGGGCGCTTTTACCCCAAATATCGTACTTCTGCTTTCTTCATTCTATTGAAAAGCCATTGATTTAATTAACTTAAAAGAAACGGAAAGTCATTAACTAAAGCTTTGTCTTAAAATATATTTGGAAATGTTAATAATTCTCATTTGCTACATAAATCTACAAAAAAAAAAAAAGTTAGATCAACTTCAACCTACTTGATGCACTATTAAAATTGAGTTGCAGACTGTGCAGAAATGTGAAGTCTGTTTACAGGTGTAAAATCATCATTTTTAAGCCATGTACAGTATCTGGGACTTATTTCCTTAGGGCTGGACTGTTGTTCCATTGTGAGGTCTTTCTGGCATGTTCATTAGCTAGTAAAATAAGGTCAACTTTTAAGTTGCTTTGGTTGAGTTGCTTTTACTCAATAAGATAAGGCTTAAAGAATACCAGCCTCTGGAACAGTGCTAGACTATCAATATTTACGGGGCATTAGGGACCTGACAGAGCTGATCAAATGGCACTGTGCACAGTACAGTAGTTTCACAACTTCAGATAAGCAACTATTTAACTTTGACTGAGTAACTCTGCTTATAAATACAGCAAATAGGGAGGATGTGCCATACTTCATGAAGATAATGCAAAGAGAATTTTTTTTTTTTGTTAATGGAATACATTACTCAAAATCCTGCCATAACCCATAAATCATTCTCATGTCATTCCAAACCATATTTTAAATGGTAATTTTTAGAGCCTGACAGCGTTAGTCCCAGTTTGCATCAATTTTATGGAAAAGAGCAGCGTGAATGACCTCCATGACTTCTCTCTTTGTGTTGCATGGAAGAACAACAGGCAGTGCCATAGGCGATATAGGCAGCTGCCTAAGGCGTCACAACAGGGTGCTGCCCCAGCGCAGAGCTGTTAAGGTGTGCACTGAGCTAGTGCTCATTTTCACAGGATTTCTCCAATCCTGCTGTTTCCCACATTGTGTCCACCACATCCATCATCATCATCATCTAAAAAAATCACTGTAATCACAGATTGAAATGCCACTCCATGGGACAACAGGAATGCACACAAAAAGCAGAATTATATTGGTTGTTACAAAACCAGTTTTTGAAACATTTAGAGTGATACAAGACCTTATTCACCCTGTCTTTGCAATAATGACTTGCTGATGTACGTTATCACTTATTTAAATATGAGATGTATAGACTACTTTAATAATACTTTCATTGTGCTTTTTTGTTCTTTTTGAAGCATGAAGTGTACAATTTTGAAGCAAAAAGTACAATTCTTCAAAATTAAGAAATAAAAAAAGCTATGTGGTTTTTATTTTCAGATGAGCTGATGCTTTAATCAAGACTCTTTTGCTGTAATATCAATCCCTTGTAATTGTAGACCAATAGACCTTGTCATGAAGAAGGCTTTATTTAGTTGAGGTTCCGTCCTTCATTAATTTGCTGACTGTTTGTCTGGTGCAAATTCTAGCAAAAAACAGATGAGCTAAATAGAACAAATATTAAGTCAACTTTTTTTCACCTTCTCACATTTTTTTTGTCTCTCTCCCTATAACCACTACCTAGAGTGCCACAGAATTTCAATACAGTGCATTCAGATGGTCACATGTCACTGACACAAGAACCGCTCTGAAATATTGATTAGTGACTTTCTTTTCTACTCCCTCTGCTTCTAAAAGCTGCTACTCAAACCCCCCCCCCCCCATTTTCCCCCTTCGCTGTGGTAATCTGTCACCTGTGTAATATTTTCTGTTTTGTTTCACTTTGCTGCTATGACCCATAACAGTGTTTTAAAAAATGTTCAAAAGCACACAATGACAAGAAGTCCAACATGAAGGTTTAGGAGATGTGTATCTCATGTAAACCTTAACTTTCCCATAAGGGCCTGTTGTGAAGACTCTTGGGGTGATATCCAGTTCACTAAAGGAATTATGCAAATAGGGTGGTTAAATGCCTATTTTCTTGTTCTGAAAATCAAGTTGGTATTACAAGTCTACCACATTGCACCAGCTCAATCTTCCAAAACATGGCTATCATCTTAAATTTCAATCATTACAATACAAAAATTTCAGAATTGATATACAATTTTACAATTCTTGATACAATTCTAGATTCCACAGCAAATATGCTTTTGAACACATTCCTTTCTTGAAGTATTTTCAGAAGGCTTGAATTATAAAAATAAAATGGAAAGGACTTTTTAAAAGAGAAATGAAAGTCAGAAATCAATGTACAAACTGAAATTAAATGAACAAACTGAACAAATTTTGAGTTTAAAGCATAGAGTATTTCACATCTTGCTGGTTGGTGAGACATATAAATATATGATTTATTTATCAAAAAGCAAGTCCTGAAAGCCAAGCTTCCTTGGTGTAAGCAGCGAGCAAGGTAATTGTATGTATGTTTGAATAGATCATCAACACATCTGGGCCATGTTTGAAAGGCTGTAGCTCCTTTGTGTGAAGGCTTGGAAGCTGTATGAGAAATGGCCTTTTGTTGTCTTAATGAAAAAAGCACCATGAAATAGCAAATTACTGACTGATGGGAGAGAAAGGCCAAAAATGGAGCAGACAGTATAAAGCTCATTCAGGAGCACTTCCTGTGTCTTGGGCAGAGGGAAAAGAGGCATATGCTCTGAGAGCTAGAGAAAAGAGAGACTGCAAATAATGATCTTTCCCAAATACATTGTTATTTAGTTTCTACTGTCAAGGTCAGATTTTCTTTTCTTGCGTCTGTTCTTATTGATGAGTTAGGCAAGCACTTGCTCGATCTTGTTTGAAATTATATCTGCCTCTCTCACTTTATCTTTTCATGGATAAATCATAAAACCTTGGCTCAGTCAATAGTCTGTGATATGTATCTAGACTAGTTAGTTGTTACTGTTTAGGCCATGTTTCTTACAGCAGAAATGTGAAAATTAATGGGACTGGCATCACTGATTGTAATAAAGCGATATCACATGAGCAAGAGTGTGTAATGGCTGCATGGGCATCAGTTTTAGCACATGGACTGAAATGAGCTTACTACTTACATAAACCATAAACTCTTCACTCTTCCATTTGGAAAACACTACAGGAGTCTCCGTTGCTGAACCAGCAGACTCTGGAATTGTTTTTTTTCCTTTTTTTTTTTTTCTCAACAGTCAGCCTGCTTTCAAAAATAATAGTAAAAAAAAAAAAAAAACACATTCATGTATTATACCAGTCAAATACATTGCCCCTATTAGATTTAATATAAAAAAGTATAATATCTGTGTAATACGTTTATAGTAATGGTTATGTAGTCTATAAAGAATTTATGTTGGTGCATGGCACCGTTATCATCTCCTCCTCTTCTCGTCAGTGCTGTTTGTCGAGGCTGTATATCTGGTTGACCTGATTCATAACGCTTATCAATATCACATGAGTAGGAGTGTGATATGGCTCAGCACGACTGTGATTGCCTGCGGCACAAGGTCTCATGCTGATATAGAGCCATTGCGCACGACTGCGAGTGTGATATTGCTTTTAAGCAAAAGCGAATTCATTCACCACAATGGAAAGCATATTTACGCTTTCTGAATTGCTCCATATCCCCTATATCAGGGGTTCCTGAAATTTTTTTGATAGATGAACCCATTTTCACATGAAATATTTTCTTGAATTACCTTCTGATTTTTAAGTTAATATTCCAGTTTCAAGACTAGAGGGATATCAGAGTCCAGCAATTGCAATTCAAATTATATGTAGTTTTTCTATAGTCCGACACTGAAAACATTCTTTAAAAATTGAAACCAAACCGCCACCCCATCTCACAGATCAGGAGGAGTTACAAAATGTACAGTTCAGAGAAAGAAAGGTGTGTATGGTATGTTAAGGAACCTGCATACATGGAATCTGCATAAGTTGAAAATATACAATATTGATAGTGGTAATGTTTTATGGGTGGTGAGGGCAAAAAATACCGTAGAATAAAATGTGAGCTTTCAGCTTTTCTGTTGGGCAGTGCATCTGAAGAAATTTATATTTACAGTAACTTTCACACTTACAGTGTTGTCAACATTTTTCAATGAACCAAAAACAGTCAGCCTATCAAGAAACCTCTCATTTTATCCTGCACCATTTTCGCCTGTACCCTTCTGGGTTTGCTTCTATTGTCATGCCGTGAGTAGATAGCTGGTCATGGGGAAAAGTCATTTAACGGAGGTCCTCAGCTGGCACTAAATCTTCTCTGAGAGAGATGAGTTGTGGAGAGGGGAGGTGGCTTCCATCATGTATGAGAACTGCTCCTTGCTTGAATACGCATCAGTTGTCTTCCTTCCTCCTTCATAGAAGTCTACTCTGCCCATTGCTTTCTCATCCTGAAATTACCCATCCTTATCTTTTAAATTTGTTTGCTCTTCTTCTTTTGGCTAAAGGGCATCTTCTACACCACTATTCCTGAAAGTGATTTGTTGTTGTTTCTATGTTTTAAGGATGGTTTAGGGATGAAGGAAGTGCAAAATTCAGAATAGTGAACTTACATTCATTGTATACAGAGAAAACCA